>PVKA01012634.1:0-57234 GCA_004027165.1 Ctenomys sociabilis | reverse complement strand
GTATAAAAAATAAGATACTCAAACAGCTACACTCTCTTTATTTACTGATAAGAGACATAGGCTATAATAATGTCTGTAAGTATAATATCATGTATGCACCTTGTACAATACCAAAACATTATGAAAACAGTTTGCAATGTATTAATTTATTAAATCCATCTAGTCAAGGTATCTTAAAACTGTCTCATTGATATTTGTACTTCAATAAAATGAAAATTAAAAAAAAAGAAGAAGGGAAGAGGGAGGAACAAATCTGATTACAAATCACTGAAGAGAACATTATTACAATACCACATCTTTAAAATATTCAAATCCTCCCCTTCCAAGTTAAGCACTGTTGATTCCACTTTAAATATGAGGCACTGACAATCCAGAGGGAGTTAAGAGATTTTCTACAAGGACACACAAGAGCAATTGGTGGAAGTGAATTTGAGGTGAGACTTACCTGGGTCCAAGATTACACTTTCCTTATACCACGGGCTTCCTCTCTGTCCTGAACCCCCCTGTTCTAGCTTGTGTCTAGATGTCCCCCTAAAGCCTCATGCGGTCACTAGTGGAGCTTTTTCTGTGGTCACTGGATCTAAAGCACAGGACACTAGGGAACTGATTCCTGGTACAATGCTGGGATGCAGGGCATTAGGGTTAAGGCTGTGAGTACTGCCTGCCCTAGATAGTCTGGACACTGTTTAAGGGATCGAAAGAGACTGTGGTTGTGTGCTGATCACTTTGCTACTTTCTGCCCACCATGAACTGTTTTTCCTCTGCAGACCTGCCTGACTGCTATACTGCCTTGGACACAGCCAATTAGGGGCTGAAACCTCTACAAACTGTGAGCCAAATCAAGTTTTAACTTTGGGCATTAGGGATTTTGTCTCAAGAATGAGAGAAAAGTGGCAATGACACCGAGCATCATCCAGGCACCTTTCTTGCTCACGTAGACCACCCACACTTCCACCTTCTTGCCTCAGTGGACCACCCACACTTCCACCTTCTTGCCTCACAGGTGCTTGGCTACTTGATCACTGATGACCTGCATTTACTGTTCTTCTGCCACAGGAGCAAAGTGTAGCTCAACTTCATTGGATCTGAGATGATAGGGGGCTGGGGAGATGGCTCAGTAGAACAAGGCTTCCCTGGCAAGCACAAGGGCCTGAGTTCAATCTCTAGTTCCACCAAAAAAAAGAGAAAGAAATTAATTATTTTCAGATGATGGTGCTGGAGTTATGAAATGGAAGAGCTTGGTTGACAGTTACCCAAGTCTATGACCACAGTCTGTAACTTACCATTACCTCTAATCCTTCAGCCTTTGAAATCCCAGGTTCTAAGAGCTCGTGCTCTGCTCTCCTTCCTTATTCCTCTACTCTCACTGACTTGCCTCTATAATGGTACCTCATCTTCATCAGCATTTGTGTTCTGCGAGCCTTTCTGGATCTAGTCTCCTTCATGCCCACTGTTGGTGTCGTGCTGTGATCTTCACCATGTTGTGCCTCCTTGCTCATCTTACTCAGCTATAGAGGTTGAGCTAGCTGCACATCTGCACCTACTTAATGGCTCTGGATGGTCCCTTCTGTTCAGCTGTAGTTTGAGAATTTTTTTTTCTCCATAGCAGCTACTTCTAATTTCTTGATTTCCCCCTGCACACAACTTGCTATTGTCTGGGGAAGGTTGTAGAACCTATATTCAGGTGAGCTAAGTTTTTAACTTGTATTAGTTGCAATACCAGAGAATATGTACAAATGAAAGGATGGTACAAGATAGAGCACAAAGATTGAAGGTGCCTTTATAGAGGTGGTAACCAGCATAATTTTCTGAGGAGAAACAGCAGAGATAAGGCAGGAACACTGATACATGAAGCTGGTCATTTTCTTCTAATGCATATGAAACCATTGCCTCCTTTAATTTTTCATTTTTTCCCAGAATTCCAGGATCAGTGAATGGGTTTACAAGAGTAACACACATTCTTTCTCCATTCTGTGGTTTTGTCATTAATTACTCCAGTGGCTGCAGACACTGCATGGAGCTGGATCCTAGTTGTTCCAGCTTCAGAGTGGGGTCATTGCCAGCATGCATGGTAAAGGACTAATTGTGAGCCCTTGCACCTGCTGGCTCTCCTGGTGGCTGGGACTCAGGAATGGGGAAGGGGAGGTAGTTATTAATGAGCTTGTTGCTCATTATCATAAAATTATTAGAGAAGTTGGCAAAGAGGTAGATGGTCCAGGTGTAGTGTCAGAGAAAGCTGGTTGGCATTTCTGGAAACACAGCTTTACAATTTTACAACTTCCTTCCTTCCTGGACGACTTGTACAACATTACCGGTAAAAGAACTGTGAATCTGACACACAGCCCTTGTGAGCTGAAGGTGGGAGAAGCCAGCTGGTTGGAGAAGTTGCTGAGTCAGCTCTGCATTCTGGCTGGGACGAGATGGGAACTGGACATGCTTGGACTTTGGCCTCAGAGCAGAGCAGACAGACCTGGCTGGGTTGTCTGGTTAGGTGGGCTTCATAAGTCCAGCTGGAAGATGTGGTAGGGGCCAGTGGAAGGTCATGGAGTGACAATCTCTTGCACTTTGGAGGGATCTGGGGAGGGTGCTGCTTCTGGCACAGAAGCAAGGCTTAGACTTAAGCATGCAGAGTGTGGAATTTAAGGTGGCACTTTCTCTCAGACTTGTGCAAGTTGAGGAGTAGTATTCAGAGTGAATGCTTCCTTAAAATTTGTGTGTGGAATGCCTCACGTGGTGCTGGCCCTGTGCAGTGGGGACTGGACCAGATGTGAGAGCTCCTCCTTGGCATCACTCTTTGGGCTGGGGAGGTCAGTGGACATCTCTTCCTAGTCCTTGTTCTCCAAGGGATGATCTGGGGACACTTCTGAGGTCCCTAATTTTCTGGCAAGAGCACTGCTGAAAGTTAACATCAACCTGCAGTGTGCCTCTGAAGTACTTGACTTAATTGTCAGAACATATATGGCAGGAGGGGAGGGAAGCTCTCTTGTGTGGGGCTGAAGAGCGTGGGCTCTGCCTATTTACCAGGACTTTCACAGCGGGCCAGGATCTTCAGCAGTCAGCACGTCAGTTCCTTGATCTGTGGTGCCTGCTGTTCCTTGACTATGTTGACTTGTTTTACTAGGAAAGTTCTTCTCTTTACACAAGGCCTTTTTATTATCCAAGTCTCAAATGGCACTTTCTTGAAGAGATTTTTCCCAGGCAGCGCTACTTAACAGAGCCTCTTACCACTCTGTCTCAGTGTTGTTATACGTAGTTATTGACTTCATAGACATGATCACTCTGCAAGATGTTTTTATTTCTTCAGTATCTATCTTTACCATTGGAAACTCACTTCCACGAAAGCAGGGATCTTGCTTACCTTTTTTACTGCTGTATCTATAGTGTTGAAATTGTGCTTGAAATAAGTGATGGTTGGAAAACATAAATGAAGGGAGGATTTAAAAATGGTACTAAACTCACTGTGGTGTTGGGAGTGGCACATAAGTCCTCGCTTCTGAGGCCGATAGTGGGTAAGTGACCACAGTTACCAGCTAGCAAGTGCAGTCTCCTACTCCGAAACCAAACTTCATGCTGTTCCCTTGTGTTGTATTACAGGTTCTCAGGTGTTTTATGATGGAAAGATAAAGAAACAGAGCTGAAACTACAGCTTTGCTGGGAAAGAGGGGGTCCTGGAAGAGGAGGCAAGGGATCTCTGCATATTAGTTTCATTAATATCTGTGGAATGTGGAAGTGGCATAGGTGAAGGTCCTGAGGCAGGGGCAAATGGAGGATCTTACAGAAATAATATGATAAAAAAGGGATAGAAAACTAGGTCAGAGGGGTGGCTGGAGTGAAGACTTGGACTTCATTTTAAGTCTGATGAGGATTTGGAGTAGGAATGGGACACGATATTTTTATATTTTAAGAACATCTATCTGTTCTCCACAGAGGGGGTTACAAAAGGGTCCCAGCTTAATTTCTGGCCACTGGGACTCCAGAAGGGAGGAGCCTACTGACTCCTCACAATGGAAGCCATGTATTTTTCTCAGGGAGAGAAGTCCTCTTTGTTGTAGGAGGGAAGAATAAAATATATAGCAGAAACAGAGACAGCAGAGAATATATGTGCTGACATCTTTGGTTTCTCTTTATTCCTTTTGTATTTTAAAGAGAATAATAAAAAGAAGGCACAGAATTTTTAAACAAGGTCATAGGAAATTAACAGTGATTATGATATTGCATATTATTATCTTCAAAGCAATTTACTCAGATTACCAGATATAGGCATGTGAAACAATATAAGCACTAACTATTCCTTTCAATGAACTAATAGAAATTAGTAGTATAATTATCTTCGCTTCTAATCCTCGGGTCCCACGGGATACCTCTGAATTCCTATGGTAATTTCTCTTTGGCCTCTATTAAATCAGACTGGAATTCTCTTATTTTTTTAAAATAAAATATTTATTGGAAAGTAACTATACTTCCACTTATGGTAACACATGAAAACAAAACACCTTGGCTACAAGAGTATTAACATATAAAATAGTGATAAGTCTCACCACAACATTTGCAAGGCCTATATATAGAAAACTAGAAAACACTACAGAGAAATTAAGAACTTCACAAACATTTTAAAGAGAATCACTTGAAGATGACAATTTTCTATGAAAACCTAAAAGACTTGAAATCATTGAAACAATTCTGAAGAGGAAGAAAAACTAGCAGGCTAGCATGACATTATTTCCAGAACAAATATACATACATATATATATATATATATATATATATATATATATATATATATATATATATATATATATATATATATATATATATATATATATATATATATATATATATATATATATATATATATATATATATATATATAAATATGTACATATATATATTTATATATAAAAATATCTTATTTGATCTTTAGATATAATATAATATCTTATATTAAGATAATATATCTTATTTACACTAGGGAGACAATGAGTCTGAGTATTTCACTTATGTGAAATACGGTCTTGAGTTGTATCTATTACCTATAAAAGTCCCCACATTATCCTTTTTAATGGCTGAATGATACTCTTTTTGTATTAAAAAACACATCTCTTTTTATCCATTTCTTGTTTGATGGGCATTGGGTTGTTTCTAAGATTTTGTTCTTACAAATTGCGTTGCCATAATCATTGGCACATACATTGAAATTCTCTTATTTGCAACTGTAGAGAACCTACTAATGAAGTGGATTTGTCCAGAAGCACAAAATAGTGCGTTTAGTTTCTGAATCCCACAGCAGTCCGGGGATGCACAGAATGTAGTGTATGCAGGAATGGTAGGGGATGGCTGGGCAGGTCAACGTACATAAATAAATAGAGCCCAGGGAACACTCATAGTAATATTATGTTTTTATTCTCCATCCAATAATCCTACTTCCAGGGGCCAGGGAAGTGGCTCAGTAGAATAAGCACTTCCTTGGCAAGTACACAGGGTCCTGAGTTCAATCCCTGCTACCTTAAAAAAATAAAAAGGACCAAGTAATCCTACTTCCTTGGAAAAAGTGGTGACATGTGCTTGGCAGCTTGCAAGCCATCCCTTGGTGGCCTCAGCCCATAATTCCCTGCATTTTTTGCCCATGTGACTGAAGCTGTTCTTAAGCACAGCTATTTAGGAGGCTGACCCTCCTACCATCAGCTCACTCAGCTACGAATAATTCTTTCCTAGTAGTGTTTACAGTGTCCAGGGAATAGAAATTGCCTTTTGACTCAGAATCAGTCTCCTCCTAATCAGACATGGGTGATCCGGAATAGTTGGAAGTTTGACGCTTTAATCCCAAATGCAAATATTAAATCTTCTTTGTCAATGTATTATCCACAAATATAGGACTCCTGGGTGAATTACTCTGCTATCCCAGAATTCTCTAAGTGGGTTCGTAGAATGGGCACTCCTCAGGGTCCTTGTCATAGTGATGAGGGAGTAGGTTTAACACTTGGGACATGCAGCAAAATCAAGACAAAAATAAGAATCCCAAAGCTAAAAGAGAAGATGATCCTAATTGGAAGAGAATCGATCAAGTGCAAAATCATATTATGAGTCAGTGATACCAAATCTTTTAGAGCATCCAGTGATAACAAACAGCCTGCGGCAGCACGCGTGCCCTGGGCCTGCCACCACTGCTTGCGTCACGATAGATGATTCCCTACCCGTGTCTGTATGTCATGCCAATAACTGGTACTCACTTAGACTTCAACAGCAAAGCTCTAAAAGGAAGCATCATTCTTTTAAAATTTTTAACATTTTTATTAAGGAATCATCATTCTGAATTAAGACTATCAGGGACGAACCAGAAAGAAGAAATGTGCTGTGAAAAATTCTCGGCAAAATGAATGTGAGGTGTGATGGAAAAATCTGGCATCTCTTCAAATAAAAAGAGGGGCTAAGGAGATAGCTCAGTGAATGAGTGCTCACCTGGCAAGTCCAAGGTCCTGAGTTCAATTCTTGGTACTGCAAAAAAAAAAAATCTTCAAAATAAAGTGCATTGTCTCTGCTCACATTCATCATGTGGAGGGAACAGGCAGAGCTGTACTATGCAGGATGACGCCGGCGAATTCATGGATTTGTATGTGTCCCAGAATGCTCCACCAGCACCCTCATTATTTGTGCTAAGGACCATGCATCCTTACAAATGAATGTGGCTGGGGTTGACAAGGTCACAGGCAGGTTTAAAACCTAAGCTGTCTATGGGTGAATCAAATGACTCCATTCTAAGACTGGCCAAGGCTGATGGCTTCATTTCAAAGAACAGTGGAGAGTCTTGTGGATGTGGAACATCTGTTGCAAATAAATAGCCAGAGTGTAAACAAAAAAAGAATTACAGTAAAAGATGTATTGCTATTAATCCTCCTCAAAATACTTCCCCTTGCTTTGAACACACTCAACCCCTTGTCCTTGCTCCTTTCGGAAGAAGTTCTGGAACTCCTCTTTCATGGGTGTCTTTATTGTGTGTGATGAAATAACAGTGAGGGCCCAGTGCCATCCAACGCAAAGGCAGTTTGCTGTGTTGTGCCCTCCTCTCCTGAATTCGCTGGCTCTGGCATTGTGCAACTTCTGCTGCTTCCTCAGAGCCGAATGACCAGGAAAGTTAAGCGTTTGTATTCACGACATTGAAGCAGCCACGACAGTGCATTAGAGACAGCCTAAAAGACAAATGCCAGGATTGTGCTAGAAATTAGCAAGACCAGTGGGGTCAGTGTGTTTGAAATGAGAGGTTAGTGTTTGGAGGATGTTTAATGACCATGTGTCTTTTACTAAAATAATTAAATTAAAAAAAAATGTTTACCATATAGATGGGACATGAAGCATGTCATCTCATATCTTGGCCTTACCCCACGTAATTTCTGAGTACAGATTTCTTTATTTAAAAGCTGAAAGGTGATGACTATGAAATATTAGCAATCGTTTGTAATGATGATGGTGATGAAGGTCATGAAAGCAACCGAGACCTTTTTCTGTTGTTAGCTTCAGTAAAATAGCAAGTGGTGTGTACCTGGATTATCTTTTTGCAGACTCCTGGCTTTGTGCTCAGATGTCTTTTTGATGCCCTTTGTCTCTTAGATCTTAGAGGCTCCCTCAGTGTTTGTAACTCAAGTTTCTCCAACCCGTCAAAGTCCTAGGTGTGTATCTACCTTGTGTCTGTGCACACAGCGCTCTATCGGAGCCTATGAGGTTATTCAGAAGACAGGCCTCTACAGCTCGGCTCACTCTATTGGGATATGAGGCTGGGCCTCTTTAGACACAGTTGATTGCCAGTGGTGGAGTCGCTAAGCTGTGGTGTGGTGTCCCTTGTCTTTGCTCAGGACAGACTGGTAGGCAGGGATGCTGTTACATTCTGGCAAATTTCTTTAAATGGATGAAAAGTAAGGGGTGAGATTCAGCAGATGTGAAACTGATACTGAGCTCTAGGCTGAGCCATTTTTACTTTGTGATGTTGGTATTCAGGAAACATTGGGGGCTTTAAAAGTAGCACATGCTCAGGCATCTCTTCTAAAGGTCAGCTGTTGGGGGTCCTTAGACTTAGGGACTAGAAGTGGCCCAGGCTGTAGGGCTAGGGGTCAGCTGGCCCTGAGCCTTCTGGGTGGACTGCTGACTCTTTCTTTGCCACTATTAAACTCTTTCTAGGTGGGATGATCCACGCTTCCTCACTCGCTCCTTTACTTTTGGATGTTATTGCCTGGGAGGGGCATTTGGTACCTGCTCGGTAGTCAGATGTATTCTCTGAGGACAGGTAAGCAGCTGAGGAGTGAAATTGCTGTTTGGTGTGTGTGTGTGTGTGTGTGTGTGTGTGTGTGTGTGTGCATGCGCACCATGTGTCAGGCACTTCACACAGGGTTTTTCACGTGCTTTTGCCTCAGCTCTGCATGCTGCAATTGTGCTTTCCAAAAAATGAGCTGAGATAAGGCTTAATACTTCAAATCTTGTAGTTGGTAGAGCTTGGATTTGAACTTACAACCACTGGTTCTTTGTGCAGGGCTTTTGCTATATACAAAAGACCCTGAGTATCCACCAGAGGCTGCAAAGGAAGGTAGGCTAGTGTATCGACATGGGCAGACTGTCTGTCTGGAGGGCCTAGCTGAGCCTAGGATGAGGGTGGGAGGACTTCATGGCTAGCTGGTGGCTTCCCTTTCTGTCTTGGCCCTGTCTCCCATGCAGATTAATTACCTCTGCCCGAGGTGGGATGTTTCTGGTTTCCTGTTCCAGCCTGTACGGAGGTGGGAGGGGCGTGGTTTCCCGTTCCAGCCTGTACGGAGGTGGGAGGGGCGTGGTGCAGTCATGCTGATCCGCAGCCTGTACCAGCACAGCTGGCGCCGCGCAGCGCCCTCATTGGAAAGTGATCCATCAGCCAGCAGCGGTGCTACCGTCAGGCCCAGCTGCCAAGCTGACTCCTCCGGGCCTCCTCAGGTGTGACAGGCCCCAGGCGCAGAGGCCCTGTGTGGGGCCTGCTGTCTGCCTCTTGGAGAGCATTCAGGGAGGTAGTGGAAACCTTGCCTCAGTGAACTCTTCACTCTTGAGGGGTCTGGGAGGAAACTCAGGCTGAGGTGCAGGTGCTCCCAGGGGCACAGGGTCCCTCTTGGGCATAGTCCCCATTTTCCCACTGTCAGCTCTTCAGAATCTTTAGATGTTACCCCCTGCAGCATTCCCTAGAAGTTCCACAGGCACTGGAGTGTTCTGTCATATTTTCAGCAGAGATGAGGTTAGGGGGATCTAGATGGGCTGGGGTAGCCTATCCAGATATGGGATGTGTGTGTGTGCGCGTGCGTGCATGTGCGCGCACGCATGCGCATACGTGCATGTGATTTCTAGGTGGGGTTAATTTGAACTTCTAGGTTTAGACTGTGGTTCCTAAACTTGATCATATGTCAGAATCAATTTTTGATATGTGGATTTCTGGACCCCAATCCAGAATTTCTTTTTTAAAGCTGGTTTAAGTGTTTTTTATTTTTATTTTTTACTGAGTGGCTGAGAGTAACTTCTCAGCAGTACATTATTTTTATTTTTTATTTTAAATATCTATATACATATATACATATATATTTTCATTTTATGTATGTGGTATAGGGTTTCACTATGTAGCTCAGACTCATAGTGATCTTCTGTTTTCAGCCTCCCCAGTGCTGGGATTACAGGCATGCACCACCATACTCAGGCTTATTTTTTATTTTATTTTACTTTATTTATTTTTTGTGCTCATTATTAACTTTATTGAAAATCAATAATAATCATATAGCAAATTAAAAATTATAGACAAATATTGAAATGTGTACATTATAAAATGTACAGAATTTCAGAAAAATATTTTTGAAATGAATACATAACATGAGATTAATGATAGATTGCACATTGTAAAAAATATTTACAAGCTTAAATGAATATAATAAAAATTGTCTAAGACAAACATAAAGAAGAGTTTACAGATCAGTCATATAATAGTTCTCTGTGTGCCAAAATCAAGAAACTTATATTCATATAATTAGAATTTTCAAAGTAGCAGGGGGTAGGCAATGAACATTTAAAGATTTAAAATTTCTGAATATAGTTAAAATTAGAGCACATTTCCAAGAAAAATGAAACTTTTGCACGAGAAATATGAATAAAATCACACCAAGACACACAAAACTGAAATTGTCCAAACTAATTATAAAGAAAAAATCATTAAATCATATACATAGAAAAAATATCAGCTATGGAAGAACAAAATTAAATAGCATTGTATTCTACATTAGAAAAAAAGAGCAAGTGGGTAAGAAACTAGGCTTATTTATTTAAAGGATTGGAAAAAAATCATCTGTTCTCATTGAATTTTATACTTAGCAAGCATACCTTTGAAAAATAAAAGTAAAATATTTTCCAACCATACAAACTTAAATGTACTAATAACTCCAGATGTAGCATATAGAAAATAACAAGGACCATAATCCAGAAGGCAAGAGAAGTTGCTGTATGGTCCTCATTAAAGAATAAAGAGCTCTCAAAATGCTAGTTGTGCAGGACTATGTAAAATATAATTATATTAGACAAACCTATTTGAAAGGTCACTGAAGATTTCTACAAAATAGTATTAATCTTATGTCAGGTTACATACATATTTTTTTTTGTGTGTGTGTGTATGTGTGTGTGTATGTGTGTGTGTAAAAGACAAGGAAGTCAATGGAAAGACACTTATTAAAGTTTCTAATACTAGGAGAAAATATCATATCAGGTCTCATAAGTAGATTGTAAGACAAAGAAACATATTAATCATAAAACAAAAACTAAAATTAGACAAGATTCAGTAAATTAAATATTAATTCAAAATTAAATATTTCAAAATAATATTCAAAAATTAAAATTAAATTGTGAGTCCAACTAAGAGGCCAGAATGTAGTGTATGATATGTACAAATCTATGATCAACTCAGAGTACTCATACAGTATTTGATTAGGTTAAAATATACAAAAATATCAACTAAGAAAAAGTTTTCGTGATAGTAAAGAATTCCTAAGAATAAAACATAACTAAAATACTGGAATGACAAATATGTGACCAATACTTCTAACAGTCTGGAATAGGATATTGCACAAAGTTCTAGTATGTGGCGGTGGATGTGGACAGTGTCCGTGACACTTACAAGTGTCACTTGTGGGACTGAGCTACTGCTATTTCCTTGTTGTCTACCCTGTAGACCTGGACAGAATCATGACCCATAGAGTGCAGGAGAAGTCCATTTGTAGAGTGTGCTGATGGAAATAGCTTGTTGCTGTATATGAAAGAATAACTGAAAGACTGCTTTTGTATAGCTATTTTTTCTCTTGTGTTTAATTGTTTGCTCTACTTGGTAGGTTCTTTCCATTATCATTCATGCATTTGTGGTCATTTTAATCCATCTCTAGAATATCTTCTAGCAGTCTGTCTAGGGTTGGCTTTGTTGTCATGAAATTCTTTAGTTGTTCTTTGTAATGGAAGTATTTCACTTCTCCATCAAACTTGAAAGAGAGTTTTGCATGATATATCAGTCTGGTTGGAATTTGTTTTCTTTTTTTGGAATTTGTTTTCTTGTAAGACTTGAAGTACTTTGCTCCATACTCTTCTTGACTTGATGGTTTGTGAAGAGAAATCTGCCATTATTCTGATGGGTTTTCCTTTAAATGTGATTTTGTTTTCTCTATTGGTTTTTAGTATACCTTTCCTATGCTGAATTTCTGGGATCTTGATTATTATATGTCTCAGTGTGTTTTTAATTAGGTTGATGTTATTTGGAGTTCTATAGGCTTCAGTTAATTGAATGCCAGATTGTTTCCCCATATTTGGGAAGTTTTTTGCTATTACTTCTGCCCATATTCTCTTTATATCATGTGTATTGACTCCTTCTTTCTCATTGATGTCTATTAGTCTTACATTGTTCATCTTTGCATTGTCTTGCAGATGTTGAATTATTTTTTCCTGCATCCAAGTTATTTTTAGGATATCTTTTCTTTCCTTTTCACTAGCCGCAATGGTGTCTTTAAGGTCTGAAAGTCTATTTTCACTTTCACTCAAATGGTTTTTCCAGCTCATGACTGAGGTTTTAATTTCCTGTATATCACTTTGTGTCTGTTTCATGCATTTTATTTCTTTCCTATATTGCTCATTCAAGGATTCCACCCTTTTTATATTCTCTTCTATGTTTTTATCAGTGTCTTCTTTAGAAAGCACTTAATACTTCTTTCATTATAGTTATCACTTCTTCTTCTAGTTCAGAAATTATTTCTTTTTTATTAATTTTATTGAAAACTTTGGGACAGTTTCAAAACCAATTAGTAGGACAGTTTCAATAATTAATACATTGCATATTGTTGCTTGATAGTGGTTATTTATTGTACAAGATGCAGACATGATAGCCTGTCCAAACACTATTAGTACAAATCTTTCTTCTCATTGAATTAAGAGAAAGTAGCTGTATATCTATCCTGACTATGTTGTATATACAGATACAAAATGGACCTTCATTTATATTCCTTTTTTGCTTAGTTTTGTCAGAGATGGGTATTCTATTGCCATTTAAATATTGTAGGGGAATGAATTCAGCAAAATAATCCAATATAGTAGTGTGCTATCCATAGGGCTGACAACAGAAATTATTTCTGATCTGATTTCCTCTATACCTTTCTGTAGATGTTTCTTTACTTTAGACACTATTATTTCAGAGATTTCAGGTGTGTGATTTCTAATTTCTTCTATGCTATTGACTCTTGCATTTGTATTAGGTGGACTCAGGGCCTGGGAATGCATTTTTCTACTTCTCTGTCATATTGTATAGCACTGTCTTCTGATCTTTGGTGTAGAGCTTTGGTAAAGTTACTACCTTAGCACCAGGTCTGGATCTACTAAGCTCAGACTCATCCAGGAGGTGTGGCTTGGGTCTGGCTGCTGTGCCCCACTTCTTCCTGCTGCAGCCCTTGGAGGTGAACCCGCTGTACCACTCTGGCAAGATGTTCTGCTCCTGGATCAGCTGGGTGGGTCTTGCCTCTAGCCTCTTTGCAGAGAGTTGTGCAGCAGGGTTCCACACTGGGCTTGTCTGATGTAGGAAGTTCCACACACATGCCTGGCCTGGATATTAGCTGAAGTGAGGATCCAGAGGGGCTCTAGTGGCCCCACACCCCCAGTCCAGAATTTCTAATGCATTAGGTCTTGAATGAAGTCTCCAAATTTATACTTCTAATGTGCTCTAGGCTGATGTTAATACTACTGACCCAGGGATCACACTTTTAACCTCTGGTTAAAAGGAAGGTCAATGCCCTCCTTAGGTACCAATGGAATTTGGAGAAATTTGAGTTCTCCTGGTTTCATTGGCTTGTTATCTCTTGGTTAAATTTGTGGTTGTCTTCCCAGCCTTCCTGGGCAGTCCTAGACTTAAAACCAGGGGCAATGCTTAGTCCCTTCTGGTGGGGGATGATAGCTTAGGTGAAGAACACAGGCAGCTGGAGCAGGCTTTTTTCCTTAATGACAGTTGTAGTTATGTTCTATTCAGAGAATTGTTTACATCCACTGTTGTAATTGCCCTGTCTCCAAGTCCTTTGAGAGGAAACTCTAAGATGATATATGTAAACAGTCTGGCCCACAGAGGGTACTTCCTTGTAGGCTTATGCTTCCTTCTCTGTCTCTGGCTCTTCAATGAAGACAGGGTTAACTGTAATTGAGCTCCAGAAAAAGCTTTGCAGATTGGAGAGTCTTGGGACTAACTCAACAACACCTCTTTTGTGTTAGTTATCTTTTTGTTATTATAATAAAGCATCTGAGGTAATTACCTTATAAAGAGAAAAGGTTCATCTTGGCACACAGTTTTGGAGATTCCAGCTGTCCCCATTGCTTTTGGACCTGAGATGAGGCAAGTGTATTCCAGCAATGCACAGCAGAGCAAAACTGCTCACCTTATCAACCAAGAAACAAGGATAAAAAGAGGAACTGGGGGTCCCCAAATCCCCATTCAAGGGCAAAGTCCCATGTTCTCAAGTACTCCCAGAAGGCAACAGTTCTTAAAGATTTCACCACCTTCAGTTGACTCACCCTGGCAACCATTGGGGATATGTAAGACCCACACTTCCTTTTGTAGCTCAGCACTGGCTGAAGATAAAAGACCTTCTCTTCTGGGTTCATAACCTCACAGGCCCCCAAAGGCAGAGCTGTTTTCTCCTGGACTCTGGCCTTTTCACATTTTTCAATGCCATGAGCTGGATCATGGGTCCCAGCTAAGTGATCTTCATAGACCTCAGGCCAACCACAAGTCATTCCTCAGGTAATAGCTTCAGTGTCACTGTTCACTCACAATCCACTTTTTGATTTTTTTCATTTTGTTCAGCTCCATCTACCAGCTTCTAGATATTTCACAATGGCAAAGGGCTCCCCAGATTTCACATGTCCCCAAGAGAGGCAGTGGTCTCTAACTTGTGAAGCATGAGGTCACCGAGGGATGGATAGGTTCATTGGAAGCTTCTGGTTGAGTTCCAGTGGTCTGTGAAACCGTAACCACTAGGGAATTCTTCTACCTTCTTTTTCCACCTGTCACTATCTACAAGCCTTTCTTTCTAATATGCACAGGCATGTGGTCAAGGTTAGCTTTTGGTTCTTAAATTCCCTTTATCCCTTTCTGTGCCCTAGTAAGTAGGATTCTGAAGCCACCCTGATTCTCTTCAAAGCAAATATAAGGAAGTGCTTCAGTAGAAAGGACAACAATGTATTTTCCCAAGAACATTCTGTGCTAGGATGTGCAATCCTGAATCCCTGTTGCCTCCTGTGCTTGCTATGGCACCAACCAGACCATAACAATAGCTACCTCCCAGGATCTTCCGATCGATCGATCGTTTTGCAACTGGCCAGAGTTGTGGGAGTCTCTAGCAGCAGGGCCTCAGCCTCTTATTCTTTTGCCTTGCTTTCCTAAAGGTGGAAGGTGCCAGAAACACATCCGTGCAATGGGAAGGCCAGACAGTTGATAGACTGATCCAACTAGGGATGTGTGTATTTTTTCTACTTTAGAAAGGTTTTGAAAAGTATAATTCTTATTTAACACATGGGTGATTAAAGTGACACATGGGTGTCACTTTTGCTTTCTGTAACCCTCTAAAGAGGACAATCCATGAGTCATGGAGTGAAAGGAGGAAGTCACTTTTGGAGGATTGAACTTGATCTCCTGCTTTTGGGATAGGAGACAGAAGGCTGGGGCTTTGAATGTTGCCCAGAGCAAATGATTCACTGTGCCCCCAGCTTACCCCTTCTTCAGCCTCAGGGGACAGTTGCCTCACCATCCTTTTCTGTGAATCTTGCCAGTTTTTCTTTGCACCAGTGCATAACATCAAATGAGGGGCCCCCACTACGATGCCTGCTGCTTGCTGCCAGGCACTCCTGATGACTTCAGCTAATTTCTGAGTCTGGAAACATTGTTGACAATGTGATTTCTGAAACGTGAAAGGCGTTATCTCGTCGTGCCATCTGCAGCATGTCTGTCTGACTCGGGGCTTGCGCTGCCACTCTGCCCCCTCACAGCAACTCTCACTGCTCCGTCACCATCTCCAACAGCTAATTGCTCCAAACTGACAAGGAGGCGTTTTCCATTTAGAGATACAGGGAAATAGAACTTTCTTGCTGATGTTTCCAAGTCAAGCGTGCCTTTTGGAATTGTAATTTGATCTTTTGGTTGCGGGCGGTGGCGGAGGGGGCTGGTTTCAGCACTGGGTCAGGGACAGCTCCAGGGCGCGATGGAGCCAGACCTAGCGGAAATCTCTTCTGTGATTCCAAGTTACAGGGAGTCTGGTATGTATTCAATGGAATGATAGGGAATTCACCACCTCCAAGATAGCAAAACGGGAAGTAATGAATTCTGCGTTGCTAGGAGTGTGCAAACAGAGATGAACCTTGTAGCTCAGATCGTCTGTTGGAACGAGTTATACTCAAAAGCAGTATGATGTAAGATGAGGTAATAAAAGGATCAAGGATAACAAATCACCACTTCAGTGACTTAAAATAAGCATAGTTATTTACCTCAGTACATGAATTTTGTTGCTCATTCATTCAGACACGGAACAAGAGAGGCTGTAAGATATTTGAGGTCTTAGCTTGAGAACTTGAAGCCAAAAATCACTGTCAGGTTTGCCCAGAAGCTGAAGATTTACTTCCAAGATGGCACATGCACGTGACTGGTGAGTTGGTGCTGTCTGTGGGAGGGATGCCTCAGTCCTCCTTCCACACGACCATCTCCACAGGGACACTTGAGTCCTCATGGCTTCGTCGATGTTCCCTGGCTAAGCAATCCAATAAGCGAGTGGAAGTGCCTTTGAAGGGCTACCTACAGAAGTCACACTCTGTTTCTTCTGTAGTGTTCTCTTAGTCACAGGAGTCAGTCAGCTACAATAACAGGAGTCAAAAGTTCTTGAGACCATCTTGGAGCTCGCTATAACAGCTATATAGATATAGACAGTGAAATAAAGTACCCATCCCTTATTTTTTAGGAAAGTGATGATAAGTGCTTAACTTATTTTAGCCTCAAGAAGTTGGCAATAAATCCAAGAAAACTGAAGTGTCTATGAGGCTTATTCTATTTCTTTGGTCACTGTCCCATGTGATAGCTTCCAGTGTCATCTACCCTTAGCTAACACATTTTTGTTCCTGACACTTCAGGTTCTGCACACACAAGCTCTTCTTTATCTCCTGACTTGGTCTTCTCTTTGCAAAAAGCCCTACCACTCCTTCAGGTTTTCCAATCACAAGCTTGGAATTCATCTTAGTGTCTTCCCATCCTCCTTTGCAGTTCCAGACTACTGTGAGTTCTGTTTCTTCTACCTAGCAATACTTTCCCACTCTACACCAAAATCAACTTCCATTGCCTCACCTTGGTTCAGGTCTTTATCGCTTCTTCTCTGCTTTAGACCAGTGGACTTCTTAACAGGTCTTTATCTTCCAACTCATCCTCCAAGGTGGTGGGGTGATCTCTATGTTATGTCAGATGAAAATTGCCCATTAATTCTTCTTTGTCCTTATACTAAGGCCCCTAGTGTTCACTAGCCTTTCCAAAATCATTTGTGTAGATGGATGTGATATAAATTTAAAACATTCCTTGTTGCATTCTATACCTACTCAATGATCTGCCTTGGTCTTACATCTTGACACCTACAGCCCTCTGCTCTACCAACTGAGCTATTGAAGGAACTGGTCTTACATCTTTTGATTTTTTTTTTTTTTACTGTTTTTGTCCTCCAGACTGTGCGCATTAAATGTATTAAGATGTTTTAGTTTATCTCCAATCATCTGTATCAGTTTGATTACAGGTGACAAAATCCCATGTGAGCTAATGTTGGTAAGAAGAAACACATCTTGGCCCACCTAATCTAAGGAAATTGTTGTAGGGAGGGCATTAGGCTGAAGCATTTCAGGAATGACTAGACCAAAGACTCAGGCAGTACCTCCAATTGTGCACATATCTTCATGTGATAGCTTCATTCTTTCTCACAAAAGAAAACCCAACTCTATGTCATTAATTCATTGTTCATTTTTTGGGGGCATTGAGACAGGGTTTCACTATGCAATCCAGGATGACATTAAACTCACTATGCCAACACACTTATGGCAATCCTCCTGCCACAGACTCTTCAGTTCTGGTATTACAGGTGTGCACCACCACACCCAATTCATTAATTCATTGTTGCATGAAGATCACCTCAAACTCAGTTGCACAAAAAGTCATCATTATTATTGCTCATAGTTCTGAGTTTCACTGTTATGGTTTATATCTAGATGCTTGTATCTAGAGCCTTCCTCACTCATAGGCAGGGCTTCTCCCAGGTGTTTAAGCCACGGCAACACTCTAGCTCACTGGCTGTGGGGGCCTGGGGTCTGGTTGGAAGAGGTGGGTTACTGATCATATGGCTTGGAAGGTTGTATTTACCTCCCAGCTCCTCCTTTTTCTCTCTGCGTCCTGACCACTATGACACAAGCAACTTTTTTCTCAGGATGTTACTTCTACCCTGGAGCCAGCTGCCAATGGATTGAAACCTCTAAAAATGTAAGCCAAAATAAACCTCTGTTTTAATTTGTTGGTGTCAAGTATGAGTCCCAGCAATGAAAAAGTGACTAAGGTGGTCATCTTGGCATTGCTAGTTCATTCATTCTTAGTATTTTATGTGGTTGCAGTTGAATTGATGTTGGCTTCCTTATTCATATATCTGGTACCCAGGATGGAGGGCAAGAAAGCAGGAGCTCTGTTGACATCTCTTTTTACTACTCCATGTATTTACACAGGGTCGTTCTAGTGTAGTGATTTCAGAATGGTCAGAATTGTTGTACAGTGGCTCAGGGCTCTAATCTGTAGGGTCCCTGGAAATTGGCTGAAGCCATGTGGTCTTTTCTGATAAACATGGAAACCATTTCTATCATTCTATTCATCATTTTAATGAAAACTCCTACCTAAGTTCAAGGAGAGAGGTCACATGTCCATCTCTTGGTGGGAGGAATTTCATCTTTGAAAATCACCTTTGCTGAAAACCCCATTTGTGGCAGTGAGTCCTTTCTTCATTTGACAGTTTCAGCCACCACTTTATCTCAGGTTAAAATTTCCAGGTGGAAAAATGGCTCAATGGACTGGGAGTGATGGGGGGGAGTCCTCTGGAAATTCAAGGCTCCTGCATATGGATGAGCGTGACAGGTTTGGGGACAGGTGATGCTGCACAGACAGTACGATGAATGAGCTCTACACTGCTGCAGAGTCAGCCTGTAGCATCTCTGCGTGCTTGTAGGTTCTGTGCTTTCTGCTCATCATACATTTCATTTTGCTCTCGATCTTGTTCACTCTTTTCTTTCAAATTTCATGTCAGGAATTATTTATTTCAAAATGTCTTTTGTTCTTTAACCTCTGAATCTGGTTTGGTGTTTCTTCCATTCATTCCCAAAGGTCTCCATGTTTGCCTCCCTTCTAGAACTGCTCACACTGGCTTATAATATACCACCTCCCCCCATTATTTTTCATGTCTCCATCAAATTTTAAGGCAAAACTTGCAATCCTACTGTGCAGTTCAGAGTCTGGTACTGTGTACTCAATAAAAGTCCCTGGAATGAGTGGATTTATCTGAGCAAGGAAGAGGCTGCCCCTCAGATGAACTTCTCTGTCTCCTGGTGTGAGCAGATGGCCTGGCTGCTGTGTGCTGGGGCAGAAAGAAGCCAACTCCCTGCACAGCTGCCCAGGGGTGGAGCACCTGCGGGCTCTTTCGGGAGTTCGAACAAGCCTGACAGATGGAGGAGAGCTGAGGGCCTCTGAGCCACAGGCCCTCAAGTCCTTCTGAGACTCCTGTTACTGAGGGACCACAGCAAGAAATGGAGGCATCTGCAATAGGAGGTCATTTCAGGGGAGTGCATCCACACTAGACGCTGAGCTCCATACAGATGAAATAACCAGTCCTGGAAAATGACACCGGCTCCTGTGAGGGTTTGGGGTCATGGGCCCTTGTCATGGTGCCAAGAGTAGACTTGATTGCTTGGATTCAGCATTAGGAGGCAGACAGACACAACAGCTCAGGTGGCCACTTATGAATGCTTGTGTGTAAATAACCTTTAACTCTATAAAGCATAGACCATTGTTGTTTTTATTTGATTGAAGGGATCAAGGTTGAGAGAGGAGAGGTAACTTGTTCACAGCCCATAAAGAGTAGAGTTTGGACTTGAACCCTTGAATCTGAATCTACAGGCTCAGCTCCATCCAGTATAGCTGATTATAAGGGCTCAGGCTCTCTTTGAGGGTGCTGGACTATGACTTCTCCAGACAAAAGTGCTGGGAAGGCCCTGGATAAGACATAGGCTTTGTTTTTAGGTGAATGGTTTGGATAGACAACTTTTCTCTCCTTAACTTTACAGGCCTGAGTCAAAGATGCAGCACAGTTTTTTGTTTTCTTATTTTGGAGATAACTCCAGAGGCCAAGTGAAGGAGTGCAGATGTGAATCAGGAAGGGAGGCATCCAACTAAGCATTAATAAGCTTGGTGGGACACTGCCTCTCTGGCAACTTGTGAAGCACATCTTCTAACTATCCCACAGACAGGAAGGGAACTGGGCTTTTATCCTTTAGTTCCAGTGCTCATTCATGGAAGGTTATTTCCAGGAGAATGACTTCCCTGGTTCTTCCAGCATGACCCTCAACTCTCCGTGTGAGCTGAGCTGAGCCAGCTGTGGTGGCAAGCGAAAGCTCTCAAGCAGGGATATGGAGGTGAATGGTGTGGTGATCTACTGATAGGCATGGAAGCTGTCTATTG
The DNA here is from genome assembly GCA_004027165.1 of Ctenomys sociabilis. NCBI lineage: Eukaryota > Metazoa > Chordata > Mammalia > Rodentia > Ctenomyidae > Ctenomys > Ctenomys sociabilis. The sequence goes on along the minus strand of PVKA01012634.1, from coordinate 36,947 downwards.
ATGCTACAGATGACCTTTGAGGCTGCATCAAAGTAGTGCAACAAGAAACTAGCGGCACCTGTTACATTGGTCTTATACTTTGATGGCTCTATAAACCTATTCTCTTTCCCTTGGGCATTTCTGGGTACTCCCTAGAGGTGTCTTATGTATGCTCATAGGCAAGCTTGTTACTGAAGCCATCTCTGGCTTTTGATGGGCTCTGAAAATTTCCTAATTTCCTTGAGCCTTACAAAATCAAAAGATTCAGCTTCATGCTCATTCTTTGAGCATTGGTGGGTGCGTTAGGCCCCTGATTCCTAGGTAATACTTGCTTCCTTCTAGGCATTTCCACTACAGCTACTATTATATTTTCTCCTCTTTCTTTTTGTTCTTTTTTTCCCACCACAGTCCTCTGTCTTCCTCACATGGGGCTCAACCCTGATACCTCTTGGGAATCTAGGCTGGGAGACTGAAGGACAACCACTATCATGTTGGACTTGACCTGGACTAGACAGAAGATATCTTTACCTTTCCTTCAACCCTAGTGTGAGATACATGACGATAGGCACAGATGGCTTAGGAAGCTCTAAACAGAGTGAATTGTTTAGAACAGTCTGTGGTACATTTACTTTGTACTTAAAAACAAGGATGTTGGAAACAAAGTAATGGAAGAACCATTAAGTGAGTCCATGCTCATTATAATGACTGATGCTTAGGGTTACAGAGACCCAGTTCTTCACTCAGTTGATTGATATTGATTATGAAGCTGTCAAGTGCCAGGTGCTATACGGATTGTTCTATTGCCTGTCCAGTGAGTCTGGTAAGGCATTAGATGAAAAAGACCCTGATAGGACAGGAATCAAGACAAAATGAACATTAAAGTTTCGGTATCTTAGTATGTGATAGCTGGGCTCCACAGTAGCCCTAGTAGCCCTTATGATCATTGCTCCCTAGTATTCACACTGTGATAGTTGCATAATATGGATATGTAGACTAGGACTTATTATATAGTCAGTGGTGTACTGTGAAGGTGAGAGAACATGACTTGAGATTAGACCAAAAGAGGCATCATGGATACCATCTTGCTTTCTCTTGGATCAAGACAGTTGCCATATTGTGAGGACACTGAAGCAGCTGTGAAGGGAATGACTACATGGCTAGGGAATAAGGTATTTTTCTGGTCATCAGCCAGCACAGATTCAACAGATGAGTAAGACATGTGGAACTGGATCTTCCAGACTGGTCAACCATTAGGTGAGTGTCACCACAGTCAACACTTTGGCTATCATCCATTAGAACCTAAACTAGAATCACTGTGGGCTTGGATCCTTGGCCCATCGAAACTATGAAGAATAATAAATATTAATGGGTAATTTTAAGTCACAATTTGGGCTAATTTATTATGTGACAATACCTACCTAATACAGATTTTAGTACTTGAATGTTGGTACTTTGTGACCTTCTTGTGCTAATGGCTTTTGAAATGATCGGTAGCAAAAGATGGAAAGAGTTTGCAGAGTGTGTTAGTCAAAACCTAAGAGGATTTGAGCAGACTGTCCATAGGAAGCCAGAGGGCTTTAGAGGATGTTGGTGAAGTCTTAAGGCTAAGGCAGGTAGATTACAAGTTCAAGTCCCATCTGGGAAAATTAGCGACTTTTCCGGTCTCAAAATAAAAAAAAAAAAAAAATAGAAAGAGCTGGAATGTGGCTCAGTGTGAAGACACTGGGTTTAATTCCTAGAGTCTCTCTCTCTCTCTCTCTCTCTCTCTCTCTCTCTCTCTCTCTCTCTCTCACACACACACACACACACACACACACACACACACACAGACACATACACACAGAGATGTTTCTGGAGCTGAAGAAAGAAGGATTCTTGTTCACTGTGCAGTGGCAGGCAGTTTAGTGGCACTGTTTCCCACAGTAATGTGAAAAGTAGAAAATACAATGAACTTAATGTTCTAGTCAAAGAAATTGTTAAGCAGAGTGCTTTAGTATCCACCTGGTTTCCTCTAGTGCCTTTCATTAAAATGAGAGAAGAGATGAACTAAAAGAGGAGCTAGGATTGACTAGTTTTTAAACTTCTTAGCTCCTTCAGATGACACTTAGAGCCATTAGTAAAGAATGTATCCCAGGTAAAGATAACATTGAGGCACTTCCAGGAAAATATAAAGATGTACCTTAGGGCTCAGCTGTAAAAATGTAAAAAGTGCTACAGAGTTGTCTCAGATACATTTAATAAAACATGCTGATAAGGAGCTTAAGGCTGTTATCTCTTCATAATCTGAGCAGAAGCCCAAGACAGACAAGAGTTTATTTTGAGAAAATTCATAAACATACCTTTGATTGAATGGGGTGAGCCCTAATTAGTTTGACAAGAGAACCCCATAGTTTTAAGAGAAATGCATCATCAGAAACATCAGAAGAAAAGGAACAGAGGTAGTGTAAAGTAAAAACAGGCCTTTGGAGTTCAGAACTTGTATAGAGCTAGAGAAAATTATGAAGTCACAAGTATGGGCTACATACTTATGATAGGAAGAATACTAAGATGACCAAGAGCTATGAAGGCCATTCTCAGGCTTTGATACCAACCAAGGACCTGGAAATGTATGCTCTGGATTTTGGGACTCATGTTTAGCTTATGTTTTTGTGTTCTTAGTTCACAGGTCTGTACACTGGGAAGACTTGTATTTGAGCAATTAGTCCAGAAGAACCACACCTCCACCTGGATGATATGAAGATATCCTAGACTTCCAGCTGATACTGTAGTGAGATAAAACCTGCTAGGAAGTTTTGGAAGGGGAGAATACATTTCACATGTGGGATGAACATAAGTCATTGGTTGGAGGGCAGAAGGTGAACTGTGGGACTCAGCCTCCAATGATCCCTCCTGATTTTTACCTGGTAGTATTCATTATGTTATCTCATTGTGGGAAGAGATTTGTAGGGTAATATTATTTCAAATTAAATAGCTCTGTCCATTAATAAATAGGTAATTCAAGGGGTCAGCCAGATAGCTCAATGGACTAATATGCCTGCTTAGGCAGAGAACTGCAGCTGAGGTTCGATGCCTGGTGTGCTCTGCTGGCCCTGCCCCTGGGGCATGCTGAGACAGTGATTGAGACTGGGTGTGGTGGCACATGCGTGTAATCCCAGCACTTGGGAGGCTGAAAACAGGAGGATCACTACGAGTCCTGTCTGTATAGTGAGACCCTGTACTAAAATACAGACAAAAAAGTAATAGGTGATTCAGAAATGATGGATTGTGACCTTTGAGGCAAGGTCTAAAGGACATTGGAGGCACCATCTTGTCCTCTGAATGATTTGCTTTGAGGGAAGCCATCCGTCATGTCAGGAGGCCACACCGATGGATATCTTGAGAGGCAAGGGCCTAGAGAAGTCAAAGCCAGCACAGACCCTCTAGTCACGTTAGTGAGCTCTTTTGGAATTGGGTACTTTTAGCCTTGACCAACGTCTTCACTGCAGTCTCATCAGAGGTCTAGAGCTACCCAGCTAAGATGCTTCCAAACTCCTGACATAGAGGAACTGTGAAATGATATTTTTTTGTTGTCTTAATCTGAAAAGATATAAGGAAATTTGTGACATACATGATTTATGTAGGATAAAGCTATACAAATCCTCCAAATCTCAAAAGAAACGATAGGAGCCTGTGGAATCTTGGAAATTGCCCCCAGATGCTGGAAACTTGGGCTCTTGAGAGCCTAGGAGCCAGTGGGTTACATGTTACTTCTCAAGAGGGGGAGTGTTGATTGTGATGTAAGACAGTTTGCCATTGGAAACTCCTTGCTGGTCTTAGTGCAAGTAGGATCTAGTACAGGGAAGGGGGCACATTTGTGCTTCCTAGAAGTTTCTTTTAGACTTGAATGAGTTTTTAAAAATACTTATATAATTGTTTGTGTTTGTTTGGTCTAGAGATTTATAGCTTTTCTTTTTCTTGTTTGTAGTGTAAAACACTTGGTAATTAACCCAAATTTTCAGATGAGAAAAGGCACGAATTTTATGAGTTATTTCCTTGAACAATACATTCAGGTAGTCTGATTCTGTTCTTATGTTATGCAGGCCTCAATGGACCATGCATTTGTGCAGCCGACTCTGCTTCAGAGTAGCCCCAGTCAGTGGGGCTTCTTGCTATAGTGCAGACCTGTAATTTAATGCTAGATCAGGAGATCATCAGTGCTCTAGAGATTTTGGTCCACCTGGGTATGAATTTTCTTCTTTATTAGTTTTTTTATTGCTTTTAGAAGATTAGTAATATTATAATAGTTTCCATTTACTGAACATTGACTGTGTACTGGGTCTTATGAAGATCCTCTAGAAATATTATCTTTTAATCTTCACAATCTAATTTTATAGAATAAGAAACTTAAATCCCAAAGGAATTAGTTACCTTTCCCTAGATCTTTAGCAAGAAGTTAAAAATACACACTGGGAGTTCAAAAGAGATGTCACAATTGATGAGGAATGCTATGCAGAAGGCTGTTAAAATGGATTAAAGTGTGATAGAGGGTGATCAAGAGTGGATATAGAAGGGCCAGCAAGATAGCTCAGTGGACTAAGCTCCTGCTTAGGCAAGTGCAGGCACCAGGGTTCAATCCCCGGTGCCACATGTTACACTGGCCCCACCCCCCAGCCCCACTGAGCCAGCCACTGAGTCCAGGTGTGGTGGCACACACCGGTAATCCCAGGGCTGGGAGGGGGGCTGAGAACAGGAGAATCACCGTTAGTCCGAGCTGTGTAGTGAGACCCTGTACCAAATACATAAAGAGTGGATATAGTGTGAACAGCATAGGAGAGATGGCCATAGGGACAATCTGGGAGACATCACATACTTAAAGAAATTGAGGAGGAGTGAATCCTGGGAAAATGTGATCAGGGAGAGAAAAAAGGAATGAGGATTGTGGGTGTAACAGAAACAAATGGTGTTGCGATGTTCTTTTTGATGTTCCAATGAGGTTCAATGACAATTATTTTGCCAAACAATTAAGTCTCAGCTTTGCTGTGAAGGCGTTTTTCAGATGTGATTAGAATTCATAATCATTGACTTTAGCTGTTGGAGGTCTTTTTAGGTAGACTAGGCTGAAGTGATTCACTCAGGTGAAAAGTCCATACAGAGCAGGACTGAAACTTGTAGTCTGAGGGACCATAATCTTAAGAAAAATTTGTTAGTGGAGAGCAGCTTTTGCCCATGCCAAGGAATTCGAACTTGCCTTTTCTGACAGCCTACCTTATGGAATTTGGACTTATGTACAGACATCTTATAATTGTGTAGGCCAATTCTTAGTAATAGATTTCAGATACGTAACACAAGTATATATGCCTATATATTAGATTCTTAATCAATTCTCTTTCTTTTCTAACTCCAACTGATTTGTAACTGCCTATGTTCTCATTCTCCTCTTATTTTATGGAAATTGTTGCAGTTTATGTTTAAATTTCATATGCCATGCAGTGCCAGCCCCATTCCCGCCCCCATGGTGCACTGAGATGGTGATTGAGACTGGGCATCGGTGTGTGCCTGTAATTCCAGCACTTGGGAGGCTGTAAACAGGAGGAACACTAGAGTCTGACCTAAAAACAATAAATAAATAAATGAATAAATTTTATAGATATTAAAGATGTTGGCATGTTTGGCCATTTCCTACTTTTTTTTTTTTTTTTTTTTTTTTTTTTTTTTTTTTTTTTTTTTTTTTTTTTTTTTTTTTTTTTTTGCAGAACCAGGGGTTGAACTCTGGCCCTTGAGCCTGCCAGGCAAACACTTATTCTACGGAGCTGTCTGCCGAGCCCCTTGTGTGGCCATTTCTTCAGACACATATTCTGCTATTATTCTTTTATTGGATCCAGGAAAAGGTGTTAACTTCTCTAATTTGATTTGTAATTTTTGTTTGAGGGAGTGTGTATCTGGATTATGAACTCCTGTCCTATTTTTCTCATCATGGGGTTCTGGATATCTCAGCCTGGCATCATCTGTCTGTCACTTAGGTGAACTTTGATGTTAGAAATTTAGTTCTTTTGCTTCATAAGTGGTGGAACATTCCAGCCCTGATATAGAATCACCATGCCCAGCATTCCTGGATAGGCACGTGTTCTGTTTTCTTCTTTTATCTTGCATACACAACCCCAAAGTGGCTGCAGCTTGGGTGTAAATGATGGAGATTTTTGCAGAGGGAAAGCAGTACGGAGACTGTTTTTGTCCTGATACTGTGCATGAAAAATGGTCAGCTCCTATTCTTCTGTGGGACTTGAACTTTTCAGCAATAGTACCTGATTCTAGTCCAGCACCATTCATTGAAAATTGTGAAGTTTTCCTCCATTTATACTCCAAAGAGATTTGAATATCATTTTTGAGCAAGATTATGTATGCTTGAGTATCTTAACACACTTCTTGTGACATTTCTTATGAGTTTGAAAAGAAAGTTGGATCATTCTGAGACTTAGAAAGTGGTCCATGAAGACTTACTCTGCATTATTTCATGTAATCCTCATGATTACTGTGGCAGGGCTCTTTTATTATCTTCACTTTTCAAATGAGGACGTTGCAGCTCATAGAGATGAAGTGGCATTGCAAGACCGTTCACCTCATAGTGGTAGTAGATTTCGGGTGGAAACCCAAGACATATGGCTCAAGAGCTGAGGCCTTTAACCACTTGCCTCTGCCACATAACTTCCCAAGCCTTTGATGCAACAGAGGGCATCATGGATGTGCAAAGATGGCTGTGGAGAGCTTTTCCATTGATCTTCTATCCCTCTTAAGTTTATTTTCCTACCGGGATTCTAAAGACATTTGAGACACTACTGAGTTACAGGATGTTACAGCACAGGTTCTCTTATGCCCTTAGACCTCACTGACCTTGAAGGGCTGGGGCCAAAATGTTGGCTATCTTTGTAGCCCTTCTTTTTCTCTAATTTTTTGGTCTGACATTGCCAGCCCTGTAGATAACCCACTATTATGGTCTACTGGACTATATTGGATTATTTTGCTCAATCCATGCACTTATAATATTTGAATGGCAGTGGAATACCCATCCCTGACAAAACTAAACAAAAAAGGGGGATATAAATAAAAGACCATTTTATAGTGAAAAAATATATCTGTATATACAAATTAGTTATGTTAGATATACAGCTACTTTTTCTTAGTTCAGTGAGAAGAAAGATGTGTGCTAATCGTGTTTAGACAAGATATCATGTCTGCATCTTATACTATGAATAACTATTATGAAGACAACACTACGAAGTGTATTAATTATTGTAACTGTCCTACTGACCTGTTTTGAAACTGTCTCATTGCTATTTCTTTCTCAAGGAAATTAATTAAAAAATAGATAAAGACATTTGAAACCATTAAAATGCCCAGTCCACATGCTGGGAAATATTATTGCAGAGACTAAGCAGGATGAAAGTTGAGGAAGCCATTGAAGTGGCCTGTGTAAGAGTTGGTTCTAGCAGGGTAAGGCTATGGGAACAGTCAACTTCCTACATGTCAGTATCTTGCCAAACAATAGAATTAAATAAAATTCTTGTGTTATATGTGTGTATGCACATTCTTTTTTTGGTGGAACTGAGGATTGAACTCAGACCCTTATGCTTGCCAGGGAAGCGCTTATTCCACTGAGCTATCTCCCTGGCTCCGACATGCACCTTCTGACTGCAGCTGTACTTAATGCCCCTTTCATTCTGGAACCTAGGTAAAAGAAGTTATCCCTGTCTAGGAATGCTATCCTGTGACCAAAAGAAGTGCTTGAGGCTGGTTGAAATGTGCAATAAACACAACCTAGCTTGTTCATGGACATGGTGTGTGTCACCTTTGTTCACTTGTTTTTGGTCCAAGCGTGGCATGTAGCTGTTACGATGTAGAACTCAAATAAATCTTCCAAATTCTCATATGTATGGATATTTTTCCACAAGATATGAAAATACACTACAGCGGCACACATGCACGCATGTTCTCGGCAGCACAACCTGTTGCAGGGCGGTGTGTTCTTCCCAGGTCCTCTCTCACTTTCTCTGCTCTCTGGTTGGGCACCTGTCCCTTCGCTATGTCCTTCTGCCATCCTGTTTCTGCACTGCAGCCGGGTGAGCACGGACTGAAGATGGAGACCTAAAGAAACCTCCCTTCATTTGCACTTTAGATATTGTTATTTTAGTCATGAGGAAACTAAGATGATGGCCGCGCCCAAAGTCAACAGAGTGGGACCATCATCCCTTTGCAAGTCGCGTTCCAATGAGAATACAATCTACCATAGGAAAGGCAGCCACTGCGGGCCCTCAAATAGAGATTTTTGATAGCAAAGGGGCAGGATGTTGGAAGTCATGGTATGATATAAAGACTTAGGGTAAGCACATGAAGTGTGAAAGTAGAAGGCAGAAAAGCATGTGGATGAGTATCTTAATGGCTTTGAATGGCTCCAGGAGTCAGGAACAGAGTCCTGCCAACCTAGGACATGATGATGGAGGGGTGTGAGCACACCTGAATGTCCTCTCTGATGTCTCCATGTTAGAAACGTGTGCCTGCTTAGTTATTCTTATTTGCCTTACACATTTAGAGAGCTCTCCCAACCAAAAAAAAAAAAAAAGAAAGGAATCTATTTATGTCTGCATTTACTTTTCTTTCCCCTTCAATTGCTCCCTAATCAGCAGTTGATGATGCCCACCCTGTAACCCGAATATGATGGTATCTTCAGTATCGTTCAAGAAATAGCACTTCACAGTTGTTAAACAGGGGAGTCCATTTTTAGAACGCTGCCTGCTTCTCTTTTCCTTCTTTACAAAGGTGATTAAGATTTATTTTTACTTGGATGAAAACAGCCTTCATTGATTTCTGCCCTATAGAGAGATGTGAGGACATGTGAATGAGTGGTAAAAAAGGTTCACCCTTTTTTATTGTCACTGAGGTGGGCTACCCAGTGCCGCTGGAGCACAGACAATGGGTGAACAGTTGGAATTGTCTTGCTGTGTATTGAAGCAGCCAACTCTGAAATCAGAGAATATGGCCTCGTTGCTTCCATGTAACAGCTGTTTTGAAGATCTCAGGCCCTTCCCAGACAATGTCACAAAAGAGCGTAACCTACTCCCAATCAGCTTGGACTGTGGATCCCCAATTTTCTCAGGCCAAAATTTTTTAAAAATTAATTTCATTGAGAAACAAATATCAATGGGACAGTTTCAAAACAGATTAGTAGGACAGTTACAATAATTAATACATTCCATTATTTGTCTTTGTAGTAGGTATTTATAGTACAAGATGCAGACATGACATCCTGTCCAAGCACTGTTAGTATAAATCTTTCTTCACATTGAATTAAGAGAAAGTAGCTGTATTCCTATCTAACTATTTTGTGTATACAGATACAAAATGGTCCTTCACTTGTATCCCCTTTTTTGTTTACTTTTTCGAGATGGGTATTCCATTGTCATTTAAATATTGTATGTGCGTGAATTCAGCAAAATAATCCAATATAGTCCAGTAGTCCATAATAGTAGTAGGTTATCCATAGGACTGGCAATGTCAGAAGTTGTTGACTTGAGCCTTTTACAGCTCAGCTTGAGCCATCTATGGACTACATCCTATACCAGTAAAGATAACTCAGGCTAAAATTTGTTCTGCTTTTTTCTGCCCAAACTTTGTGTCCTTGTCTTGTAAGAGATACTTGCACACATTTAAGTATTTGTTATGGAAATGCCCTGCTTCTAGACACAAGAGTTTGTATTCGTTTCCACTTGTTGCTATCACATATGGGTTCACCACACACTTGGGTGCTTAAAACAACACAAATCTATTATCATATAGTTCTGCAAGTCAGAACCTGAAATGGGTGCTATATTTCTTTATCCACTCTAGCTTTAGAGGTTGCTGAAATTTCTTGGCTTGGAGCCTCTTACATCCAAGACCAGTAATGAATGGCCGGTTGTGCTTCTCAGGATGTCACCCCTAGCTCTGATTCTTTTGGCTCCCCTATCCCCACTTAGGAGTCTTGTGATTACACTGAGTCAATTCAGATAATCCAGAGTAACATCCCTAAAGGTAAGTTCTTAGCAACCTTTTAAAAAAATCTTTTACTTACCTGTTTGGTACAGGGCTTCCCTATGCAGATCAGACTTGTAGTGATCCTCTTGTCTCAGCCTCCCTAGTGCTGGGATTATAAGTGTGTACTACCGCACCCAGTCTCAGTGGCCAGCACAGTGTATCAGGTGTTCTGGGGACAGGATGGTGTGTGGCACCAGACACCAAACTCAGGTCCTTGTGCTTGCTAGACAGGCACTTAGACAGTCGTGCTACCTCCCCAGTCATATTAGCAATCTTTTTTTTTTTTTTTTTCCTGTGGAACTGGGGATTGTACTCAGGCCCTTGCACTTGCCAGGGAAGTGCTTATTCCACGGAGCCATCTCCCTGGCCCTCTAGCAATCGTTGAAATCTTATTTTAGCCATGCTACATACCTTAGTCATAGTTCTGAAGATAAAAATACGATGTTTGGGGAACCATTATGTTTACCGCCATAATACCTATATCTTTTACACCAGCCAAATTTACAATGGAGATTTTTTTTTTTTTCCTTTTTGAGACAGGGTCTCACTATGCAGTTCAGGCTGGCCTTAAACTCACTTTGTAGCTCAGGCTGGTCTCAAACTCACAACAATCCTCCTGTCTCAGCCTCCTGAGTGCTGGGATTACAGGCCTGCGCCACCACACCTGGCTGTATGGAGATTTTTTTTTTTTATACCAACTTGGAAATTCCTGGGGCTCAGGAATGTATAGTGGATCACATATGTGATTGCAATTAAATTTTATGATATTCTTTTTCTAAAGAGTCCTTTGGTCATTATAATAATGTAAGCTTTGGCTATCTACCCTCTCACGTTCTCAGGATACTATTATCTCAGCAGATTTTTTTTTTTTCAGAACTAGGGATTGAGTTCAGGCCCTTGTGCTTGCCAGGGAAGTGCTTATTCCACTGAGCCATCTCCCTGGCCCCTAGGATACTATTATCTAGATGGTTAATACTTGTGTTTTTAATTCACCTCTCTACTTTTCTATAATTATTCAGAATTCACAATCTTTCTGTTCTATTATTCAGAGCAATTGCTTCTCTTGAGTATCAGTTGAACTTAGTCCACAAAACTTGTCTTCTTGTACATTTTTGATGGTTTAGTATTAATTCTGATTTTATGAACTATTTCATTAAGTGTTATTTATTTTGGTTGCTATATTTTTCTTTTCTTTTTTTTTTGTTTGGTATCTTTCAAATTTTGTATTTGAGTTTTATATTCTAGTAGTTTAGACCATGGTCCAAACCAATGATGTCTTGATAACTGGATTTGCTCCTGGAGGAATTGGTTGATTTTGCACAAGGCAATGTTTCTTTCTTATCTTGTGCTTATAAGGAAACAACTGAGCCATGCAACTTGTATCTCAAAGGAATGATAGGTTTCTCAGGGCTTTAGGAGTTGACTTTTGTGCATCAGTCACACTCCTACTGGGGAAGCAAAGCACTGAAGGATTTTCTCATCTTATGTACCCTTTAAAAGGTGTGGGGAAAGCATTCCAATAGAGGTACCTTCTCTGATCATCCAAGCAACATGGGGACCAAACACAAGTCAGAAGAAGAGGCAAAGCTATGGTCATCCAATCTACCTGGAGAACAAAGTGCAAGCCAGAAGCAGAGAGGTGAGTTTCCTGTAATGTCACCTATGATCTTGGTTTTTTTTGGTGTAACTTGTTAGCATCCCACAGCTTCATAGGAGAAAGCAGAATATCAGGTAATATGAGGTCAATCTTAATGACTGTAATGATTAATTTCATGTGTCAACTTGATAAGAGGATGTGCACATGTCATATACAAATATTATGCCACTCAGTACAAAGGATTTGAACATCTGTGACTTTCTATATTCATGGGAGGGTTTTTTTTGGAACCAAACCCCCATAGGTTCAAGGAAGACTGCATACGCAAATATAACCCACTCACATGAAATAGCTGAAATTTGAAAAATCCCAGGTTCTACTGCAATCAAAGAAACTCACCTACTGGAAATGTGCTGCACAGCTTCAAGAGAGGCAGGCCAGTTCCTAGAGAAGCATTTATACCTTAGAAGAACTTGCTGTTAGACTAGGAACAAGTGACACCTATATTTTTTTCCTACTGCCAGAGCATACCTGGTAGATTTTGGGAAGGGCTCTTACTTTGCAGGAAAAGCCTGGCGATTAGTAATAAATAAATCACTAGACTAAGGAAGGGCTGCTGGAAACTGTAGGAAGCATGGGATACTCTTCAGTTCTTCCTCATGGAATAAATGCTAATGCTCAAAGGGCCAAGCAGTAATGTCAGAAAATGTTTATAATCAAATACCAGGGAAGGAATATAAGTTTTGTTGTTCACGTAAAACTAAGCCTGGGAAACTATGAGAAGTGCTGACGACAGAGCAATGGTGGGACCCCAGGTAATCTGTTTGCTTATAATAACAAAAAGAGCGATATTGTTGCATTTTATTGAACGTTTAGCATATGCCTGGTATTGCATGTAGCATTTTTGTAGGGTACCTTCTCTGATCATCCAAGGGATTATTTTAGGGATTATTTTATTGAATCTTCATAATAACTTTGTGAGATAGGTGATCCCTGGGGAAGGAGAGCTGATGAAACTGGCTGAAAGGTTAGTTTCCTCAGAGTTATACAGCTGATGTACTTCATCAGGACAGGATAATTTATGCTGTGGGTCGCAAATCCTTGAATGTAAGTGATTCAGGAGGGCAACAGATCCTTTCATTCATGTCTCCCTCTGAGGTGGCTCAGATGGCTCTCACTGATATCCCTACTTGAATGGAAACTTCAGGAACACAAGTGCTCCTGTCTGATAACTCTGTCCTCTCTTACATCCAACCACACTCCTTAGAATCTGGAGAACTCTGCTCCTTCTCATTCTCATTGATTAAGACTTTGTCACATAGGCTCAACCTAAGCAGAAAGGAGGCTTGGGAAAGTAATGCTCCAGGGTGCACAGGAAGTAGCTCTGTGGTGAGTACATCGCTGCCTTGTGGTCAGTGGTCCTGGGAGCAGCTGGGCCTGAACGTGAACCCAGCACTCTGACTCCAGCATCTAACTGCAGCCACCTGCTGTTGGCACGGCTATCTGCTTTCTCTTTCTGTCCCAGTTCCTTCAAGTTGTCCAAAGGGTTTGCCTTGTAACTAGAAGTTTTACAGTAATACACATGAAGTGGGATACTATTTTGATTGTGAGCTTTTTCTGTGGTTAAACGTATGCAATCAAATTTACCATTTTAAACATTTTAAAGTGAATAATTCAGTGACACAGTGACACTATACTCACAACATTTTGCAACCAGCTCACTATCTACTTCCAGAACATTCTGACATCTCAAAACATTAGTGTACATACCATACCAGTTTTTTGTTTTTAATTTTATTTGCACATTTTAGATGTACATAATGATCACATTATCAAAGATAATTTTTACCTGTAAACAATATATCTTGCTCCTATTTTCCCATTTCCCTCCCTTTCCCTTCAACTCTTCTTCCCCTCTTTATTCATAAAAGGTTTGTTTCCATTTTACCTTCTATTCTTGTTTCTTGTCCCATCTTTCCTTACTAATTCTTCTCCCATCTTCTGGCAATTACTAATCTATAGATAGATCACTAATCTGTGGCTTTTCTCCTACATAATCACATCAATGCAATCATAAAATATGTATTCTTTTATATATGCTACTATAACATGATGACAGAAATCATTTGTTATTGAATTGTGAAATCAGGATATGATTTCTATGTCTTGTTATAGTAGCATATATCCCTATTCTATTTTTTCTTCAGCTAAATAGAAGCTTGTTGTACATATATACACCACATTTTATTAATGTACTTATCAACGGATGGACAATTGTCCTATTTTTAATCTTTTGGCTCTTTAGAATAGTGCTACTATGGCTATTTTTTGGACAAGTTTTTCTTCGAAACCTTTTTTGCATTTCCTTCATGTCTAATAACATGTGCTTCTTGAACATTTGTGGATCTTCTGTGGAAATATGATGGTTAAAATCCTTTGCCCGTTTTTAAATAAGATTTTTGGACATTTTGTTATTGAATTGTGAAAGTCTTTACATATTCAGAATTCCAGACCTTTATTGGATATATGTTCTGACAGGGCAAGCACAGGGATCAGGGTTTGATCCTTGGCACTGCGTGATGCTCTGGTCCTGCTTCTGGGCATGTTAGTTGGTCAATAAGAGCAGGCGTGGAGGCACACACCTGTAATCTCAGCTCTGGGGGGGCTGAAAACAGGGGGATCACTAGGAGTCTGAGCAGTGTAGTGAGACCCTGTACCAAATACATAAAAAATGAAAAAAGTAAATAAAAATATGTTCTCCTATGCTTTAGAAATAATATCTTTTTTCCTTTGTCTTTCTGTTCCATTTGAGCTGCAGCAAAGTTGTCAGCATGTACTTGTTATGGGCCTTGGAAAAGGAATGGTATTGAGAAAAGAGCTAAATTCAAGATTGAGTTAATATGTGTTTTCAGGTCATTAGTGAAAGTACTGCTGTTGACAGCCTTAGCTTTCAATTGCATGGGTCAGAAACTGGATTCCAAGGGATAATTCTGAAGAACTAAGAACACTGACTTTATGCCATGAAATGCAGGGACAGAAATTGTGGTGACACCAAAATCATCATTCTTCTAAGAGATAGATAAACTTCACCACAGAAAGGAGTCCAATACTGACACCATAGTTCTCTATGTTGGCAGATCCTGATATCCTCCAAGGCATGCAAGTGAGCTGTGCAGAATCCCACCACAGAAGAGATGATTTTTGGGCTTTTCAGAATGTACCTTGAGAAGTGACATGTTTCAGAAAAAAATTCTGTGGTCAGCATTACCCTTTCAAGGTAGAACAAAAATGTATATGGGGGTCTAGTGGAGGGCCTGAGGGAAGCATCCACGTGTGTCTTGCACATGAGTGAGAGGTGGGGAACCATTCCAATATTCTCCATGGTCCCAAAGAGCAGGGCATTGGGGGAATGGGATCACCACTGTGCAGGGAAACTCACATTACAATAATGAGGGCAAAGAGAGACCTTTGTGGACTCAGGACCAGATGGCAATGGACTTGCAATGCTCCCTGCCTGCCTCTCATGCTGTGCTGCCAGGGAGCTACCTCTGTACTCAAGTTCTCCCCAAGGAGAATGAGAATTGGCAGGTAAATGATGTCTCAAGGGAACTGACTGGTGGATCCAGGGAGGCTAAATTTTAAGTGGGTAAAGATATACAGTTTCTCTCTTAAGCAGAAAAGAGACTCACTAGAAAAGTAAGGCTGGAACCAAGAACCCTGAGTTCCAGAGGGAGGTCTCCACCCACACAACTTGGGAATGACAACCAATTGAGTGCCATGAGAATCTGGGATGATCTGAGAAGTGGTTTATATTATGCTCCAGAGAAGCCTCTGGCTCCCTCACCACCCACCACACTGGTGAAGAGCTGCAATGGTGCGTGCCCACCATGCCCCTCCACCCTCACATCTTGCAGAAGAGCTCCATTTGTCTCTCCTGTCTTGATGGCATGGTGATGACCTTGGTGAGGGAGTGGCATGTGACCCTATGGGTGCACTGTGAGATGAATGCCTTGGCAGAAAAGAGAAAGCAGGGTGAATCCTGTAGAGTCTTTCCCCCTTTTTACCCAACACTTGCTACTCTTCTTGGCCATCTCCTTGGAGGCAAGAACTGGGGAACCAGACCATAGGTTGCAAAATAAAGATACAAATGAATACACACAAAAAAATAGAAAAGAAAAGAAAAGAAAAGCAAGGTCAATTATAGCCAGGCTTTTAGACTTTGGGTGCATGAGGTCACCTGGGATGCTGGTAGGACACAGAGTGCGCTGCCTGTTTCCCGGAGCATTTGGTTCTGTAGGGGGCTGGGGGAACTGGAGGATCTGCATTTGGAACAAATTCCCAAGGGAGTCTGAAGCTGGTGATCTGGGGACCACACTTGGAGAACTACTGTTTCATACAGAAAAAAGAATAATAAATGTTTACATTTATGAAACTTGTAACAGAAACATAAATATGCAAGACACACTCTTACTGTAAAAATTCCAGCTGCATAAATGCATAAATGTGCATGTTCCTCTACTCCCTAGACCTGTTCCACCTCTGTCTCGTCAGGCTTGTCAAATGCAGCCTCTGGAAACAGGTTCTTTCTGTATTATTCAAGTCGTGTTCTGTGCATGTAGAAAGATGTGTCTGTAAATACGAGTATGTGTCACTGCTAGGTATCAGTCCCACACAAACGGAAGCTTGCTACATGCTCTGTTCTACAATTGGCTTTTCTTTCCCTTGCTCACTGTCTTAAAAATCAGTCCAAAAGATTGACATATAGATTGACACTGTGCTTCCCCCACAGCTTGGAGTTCCTACTTCTTATACAGTATTTGCCTAATAATTTGTAATGCAGTTTTATTTCTTCTGTTGAGTAAAAATAGAGCATTTAAAATGCTTGTAGAAAGAGGAGTCATAATATTTATGGAGAGACTATAAAGATTATGTAAATCTTTATTCATGATCTTATTTAATCCTCTTGGTAATCTCATGGAATAGACATTACTATTGTACTTTACAGATGAGGAAATTGAGGCTTAGATGATTTAAGTAACTTGGCTCAGTGTATTATATATGGAAGGTGGTGGAGCCAGACTTTGAATGCAGGCTTAACTTCTTTCAAAGGCATAGTCTTTCAAAGACTATGTCTTTAAACATCACTCTGTTTCTAAGTGCTTTGTGAGGCCTATTTTTTTTTGTAAGGCCCAGTAAAAGCCAATGAGTTCTGTTTTACTGAGAGCAACAAGAGCCTCTTGGGAACAATTAAATGATGGTAAACTAATTTAACAACCACAGAGGACAGACTTGACAAAATGTCATGAGGGGGTGGTATTAAAGGCTTCAGGAGTGATGGTGTACGATTTGCTCTTGTTGCTATAGCTTGGGATGAGCTCTGTGGATGGGGGTGGAGAGTGTCAGAGGCTACAGATGTGTTTAGGGTGCCCAAAGGACGCGGTGCTTGAGCTCAGCCTTCCCAGAGCAAGAGTAGCAACTAGTCTTTCATACTACCTTTCCTTAAGTGAGATATTTAAATTTTCCATTCATCTTCCGGCCCAATACTGGGCCCTGATATTGCTTTCTGGGTATAACTGTTGCAACACCTTTGGTGTTAAAACACCCAGAGAGCCAATATGCCCTAGCTTGAACGATAAAGAAAGTTCATTAATTCATGTAATCTAGCTTTACAGGAATATCATGTCTCAGGAATGGCTTGATCAGGGTGTTGGTTATGTTTCTGAGTTACCTGTGTTGTTTTTTTAATAATGTGTCAGCTTGGCTAAGTTGAACTGCATTTTCCAGAATTTCCTTTCTTTCATGATTCTTGTTAGTGTGGATAACAAAAGCCATATTCAGGCAAGATTTAAGATGGTAGAAATGAACAGAAGCCCTTCTTTTTGGTTTTGACACTCAGAATCCCATATTTCTCAGAATTTCATATTCACTTAAACAAATACAGTAACACGCACACAATGCACACAAGTTTTCTGAGGCATCTCGGTTGCCTTGCAGAAGCCTTCTGGAGGGCTAGGCCCAGAAAGATGGGCAGGGTTTGGGGAGGGGGCAGTAAAGACAGCCTAGGAGAGGGAGCATGACTACTGCGGGCGTGAGCATTGGGGAGGGCTTGCTCAGTTCCAGGGAAGGAGGGAAATCTGGCACTGGGGCCTGCCACTGTTTTTGCGACCTTAGCCGGAAACACGGATGTCAGGAAACACTGATGCCCAGTGTCAAATAAAAACAAATCTGAATTGTTAAGTGAGGAGAGATTTGTTTAGCTAATGTTTTAAATTGAAGACTGGATCTCGAAGAGTGTTTGCCTGGCCTTGTGCTAGGGAAGCCAGAGGAACTTCTGTGAGTCTTACCTCAGTTGTATGTGGTCCTTGGCAAGAGGCTGAAGGAAATTCCTTGGCCTCGTCTGTTTTCCATAGTCACCTGCTCCATGTGCCCACCCCTGTGCTTCTGTGGGCTTTGCTGCTGGCAGCTCACATCTCCAGTTTTCTGCAGATGACTGGCCTTGGGCCTGGGCCCTCAGGATCAGGGTAGGAGTAGCTCTACCTCTATAGCCAGAATCCTGGGGGCTCATGTGCCCTGCCTCATGCTGTGGCCCAAAGCCAATGGTACAGGAGCTCAAAGGCCAGTTCCTTAGCCTAAACTCGAAAGTGGTGTGGCTGGAACTCCAGAGCAGCTGTAGGACTGGCTGGGGCTGATCCTGGAATGGTATCTTGGCTGGCTCTTTGTCCTTTTTATCCTGCTTGCCTACACCCTTATTGGCCTCTTCTCAGAGCACTTCTGTGCAACCTCCATCCTTGGCTCAGGCTCTGCCTGTAGGAGCAGCAGTTTGCCATGGCCTCAGCTTCCCCTCTGTGCAGAGAGGGCTCCGGCCAGGCCCTACTTTGGCTCTGCTCAGACAGCAGACTCCTTCCTGCACCGGAGGTTCTGGGAGCTCATCCAAAGGCCAAGCAGGTCCTAGTGGCATTGCTGGAGTTGATGAGGGCAACCCATATCCCTCTCCACTACTCCCATTCATCACCTCAAGTTTGGTGGCCCTTGAGCTACCTGTGGGCTCTGTCCTCTCATCCCCTCTTTGGGGGCCTACATGGGCAGTGTGAAAGCTCTGACCCAGATAAGAATGTTCTTCAGCTCTAGCTTTGTGATTGTTGGCATCAAGTGACAGCAACTGTTGCTACAGATTCCAGGCTGGGAGCACCCTGTGATGTGGAGTGCAGGGTGCCCCTGGCAGGGTTGCTAGCATCATTACTAGAGTCTTTTAGTCGATAGGTTGTGTCTTCTTGGAAGGAGAAGCTTCTGGTCAGTCCTCTGCTCTGGGACTCCAGGTTTGAAGTGAGGGGCTCACAGCCTAGAACCCTACATCTTTTCTGCTTATTGCTTTAATTTGTCCATGGTTCCATGTCCATGAATTTGACTTCTGGTGATCGAAAGATAATTGTCTCTGAGGCAGAACTTTAGTGGGTGGGTTCCTGGGAGTGAGTCTGTCCAGGCTGTCTGAGATGTATGAGGGGTTCCCTCCAGTGAAGTGAGCACGTGCCTTGCTCAGTGAAGGGGCTTTGTGGTAGAAACTGAAGGAAAGGAGCAGAGGCCAGGTTGGGTTGAGCACTGAGGGGATCCTAGCAGAAGAAGTGCTCACTGGAGATTCTATCTTGCTCCTGCTGCTGACAATGGGCAGCCTGCTACTGACCCTTTTAAGGTTCACTAAAGTCTCATGAGCCAGGCACTGTGCTAAAGCATTTGATCTTCACAACAGCCCTTTGGCGTTGATTCTGTACTTATTCCCATTTTATATAGGAAGCAACCGAGGCCTACTATTTGTGTAGCATGTCACAGAGAATGTGTTAGAGTCAGATTGGAAACTGACATGCAGGTGTGCAAGAGTGGGCATGCAGGGCAGTTAGAGCACACGTCGGAAGGAGAAAGGAAATAGACCTCCCTGCCGCCTATCAGTGCAGTGACTGCAGCCAGCCAGAGCGCTGGACTGTTCTAGCTCATTTTTATGTTTTTATTTAGAAGCTTCAAAGCAGAGCCGATGGCAGAAAATGTGCAGTAAAACATAGGGAGGCCGCTGGGTAATGGTCCCTGTAAAGTGTTAATTGCCTATTGAGACTGCAGACTTTGTCGATGCTCAGGGATCTGAGCTATTGACAGGCCTTTATTTATTTCGGGCCCACAAAGCGGGCTCCTCCTCCGAACAGGCTTCCAATCAGTCACGCTTCCCTGCACCCGCCATGCAGCGCCAGTCAATGTCTGTTTCTGCTTTAACCCCTTGAGGCTGGCAGGGTGGCCTGTAGGTCTGGCTTGTGCGGATGCCTGCGCCCCAGGGACGCTCCAGGCACGCGGGCCTCGAGAGAAAGTCGCTGCGGATGCAGCGATGATGGCGGGCAGTGCCAAGCTGGAGCTTCCCATGCGTGCTCTGATCTTCATGCCTGGAGAGTGCATAGTATATTCTTTGGTAGGGATGGTGTAGGCTCAGAGAGGTTGAATGAGCTGCTGAACACAAGGGTTATATGCAGGCTGCTAAGGGCTGAATCGTGTATCTCTCTTCCAAAAATTTGCATGGTCAGTGTCTCTCCACACAACCACAGAGTGGCTGTGTTTGGAGATGGGGGCTTTCAAAAGGTGATCAAGTTAAAGGGAAGTCTCAGGGTGAGACCTAATTCCTGCTGACTGTGGCATTCTCATGAACAGAGATTTGCAGGAAGGTTGTGTGAAGACCCAGGGAGAGGACAGCTATCTACAACCCAAGAAAAGCGCCTCAGAAGAAACCAGCCTTGCTGAAACCTAGACCTTTGAGAAAATAAATTTCAGTTGTGTAAGCCACAGCCAATCTGTATACTTTGTGATGGCAGCCCTTGTGGGCCAAGTCCTGTGGGGCTCTGAGCCTGCGTGAATGCTCACTCTGGGTTTGCAGACACCGATCTCCGTGCTTGTGGCTCAAGGGAGCATCAGAAGCAGGAAGAGGGCAGGTACTATTTGCAGTAAAGTTTTTCCTAGGTTGAGTATTAAAAAGCCCATGTTTCCATCTTAGGAAGAAAGAGGGAGGTGGATTTAGGATCTGAGTTTTTTTTTTTTTTTTTAATATATGTATTTGGTACAAGATCTCACTATGCAGTTTTGACTCAGTTGTCCTCTTGTTTTCAGCCTCCCCAGCTCTGGGATTACAGGAGTGCACCACAATGCCAAGTCTTGGTGGCCAGCTCAGAGCACCTAAGGGCAGGGCCAGGTACAGCATGAGGTACCAGGAATCAACACTGGTCCCTGAACTTGCCTAAGCAGGCGCTTAGTCCACTGAGCTAGCTTGCAGGCCCTAGGATCTCAGATCTAAGGTAAACATCAGTCATTGTTTTTAAGCAAGAGAAATAACAGGATCATGTTTTCTGGTTTGGAGGAAGAGACTAGCTTCTGTGTTTAGAATGGAGGAAATGACGCTGGCCACCTTGGAGAATGGGTGCTAGGGTGTGAGGGCAAAGCCAGGAGCCTGCTGGGAGGCCGGGGCATGCCTGGCAGGAGAGGAAAGTGGCTTGACAGAGAGTGGATGCAATGGAAGAAGGAAGAAGTGGACAGATTTGAAAACGATTTTGGAAATGGGGCCGGCAGCGCTTGCAGAGGGAATGGGGTACAGGTGAGAGGGAGAAAGCTGGCAGTTCTGGTTCCTAGCCTGAGCCACCTGCTCATTGCAGGAGTGATTTTGGAGGAGCAACGCTGTGAAGAGATTCACCTGGCAGCAGGTGTGCACTTGCAGCAGCGGGCTGTTCCCTGGAGAGGAAGCATAGCAACCTGGAAATAATGTAGTTTTGTTACCTACATCAGAACTAAGCTGCTGTGTTAGGGGCAACGCCTATGTTTTCCAGTCTTCTGCACCTGACTTCAAAGATTATTTCTGATCTGATTTCTTCTGTATGTTTCTGCATTTGGTTCTTTACTTCAGACGCTATTAATTCAGACATTTCAGCTGTGTGATTCCCAATTTCTTCTGTGCTTGTTCTGGGTGGGCTCAGAGGCCTGAGATTGTGTTTTGCTCCTTCTCCTTGTCCCTTTGTATAGCACTGCCCTCTGACCTTTGGTGTGGAGCTTTGGCACAGTTATTGCCTTAGCGCCTACTGAAATTTGGGTGCAGATCTATGAAGTCTGAATTCATACAGTTGTGCCTGGCTTGGCTCTGGCTGCTGTGCTCAGCTTCTTCTTACTGCAGTCTTGAAAGTGAACCTGTTGTGCCCCTCTGACAAGATGTTCTGCTTCTGGATTAGCTGGGTGGTTCTGGCCCCGAGCCTCTCTGCTGGGACTTCAGCTGCAGAGTTTCACCCCAGCTCTGTATGCCAGGCCTGGGCTGGGTCTGGAGGTCCAGAGAGCAGGATGGAAGGAATCACTCATAAGTGGGCCTGGGCTGGGTCTGGAGGGATTCGTCCGGCACAGGGGAGCGTGGAAGCTCTCCACATACTCGCCAGGCCTGGGCCTGGGCTGGGTCTAGTCCTCTGCACTTGAAGCCTTCTAAGTACTCTTATCTTCCCCACGAAGGCTTTTTGCAATTTCCATTTGACCCTAGAAGGTCTCCACACAGTACTTTCATTGTGTAGAATATGTACCTTTTGGTGGCATCACACATATTCACGGTGGTGTACAACTGCTGATGATAGCATCAGTAGTTTCAGAACTTTTTCATTGATCAAAAGGAAGCTCTGCCTGGGAGGCAGTCGTTCCTCACTCTCCTGCCTCAATCTCAGCCCTTTACAACCACAAATCTGCTTTCTGTTTCTATAAATTTATTAATACTTTGTATGCCAATGTCATATAATAACACCGGTGTCATAAATGCTTTTGCATTTGACTTCTTTACTTAGCATAATGTTTAAAAGTTTCATTAACATTTATTACTCGCTGACACATGTCATTGCACATGTCAGAGCTCTATTGCATTTTTATGGCTAAGTAATACTCCACTGCAGAAATAGGTCACATGTTGTTTTCCTATTCTTTAGTTTTTTGCTATCTGATTTGTTTTTATCTTTTGGATATCATGAGTAGTGCTACTATAAACATCTGTGTACAAGGTTTTGTTAGGACATCTGTTTTCAGTTCTTTGTTGGTTATAGAAGTACCGCGCGCTAACCGATTGCGCCACTGGAGCTTCTCTTTGTTGGTTATAAAGTAAATTGCTGGGTCCTAAGATAACCCTATGTTTAATCTATCAGAAAATCGACATGATGCAGATTGATGAAGACTGTTAACTTTTGTTTTGGAGAAGAGGAAATGGAGGCCTCAGCCAGGCTCAACTCCACCTATACATTGCCCCTGTCAGCTCTAACTCTGACCACATGTTCTCCATTTGCTGGCATCATTCATTTAATGATTGGCGGACGTTTCCACTTGAGTATCTCACAGCCACCGAGAACTCAGAACGTCTGAGATGCACACTCTGCCTCCTTCCGCGCTTCTCCATGGTAGCTGTATTGACCCTGTCCATCTCCGTGAACGCAGCCCATCATGGCAGCAGCCACTAGCTGGCTGCTAACTCGGATCTCTCCAGGGACAGTGACAATACTTGCTGTGTGATCGTGGGAAAGCTGCTTACCTGTCCTCTCGGCTTTCATGTCTGGAAAATGGAAGGTAATTTCACTATCATTCTCGTCTGTCTGTGTGTCTGTCTGTGTCTGTCTCTCTCGTCTCTCTTTCTTCTACGATTGCCTCTACCTTTATTTCTACTTTTACATCTGTCTCTGCCCTCTCTCAGCTTCTCACCCCCCTCTCTGCCTTGATCACCTTGCTGTAGTTCCAGCTGTAGCAGAAGCTCTTGCTCTATTTCTATTTTCCCCAGTGAGGTGTCTCTCTGGAACACACTGTGAACTCAAAACATATCATTTTAACATGGAACTTTTGGGGACAAGATGTGTTGGCATCCCGTGAAGCCGGTGATTCAGAGAATGACAGTCAAGGCAAAATGGTGAACTGCAGTGATCATTTCCAAATACGTTCTCTCAGCAGGTGGCATCAGCAATACCTCAGCTCTACAGAATCAAAATATTGAGGTGTAAAGTTCAGGAATCAGCACTCTTAACAAATGCCCCTGTAATTTTGATGCTCAGCAAAGTTTGGAAACCGCTTCATGCAGCCAATTAACTTCTGTCATTAGTAAGTGCCTTCAGTACATAGATCGCTAATTTCAATAATACATAAATCTCACCAGTTGCTTTCCTAAATCTAATAAAAATTTAAATTCATGAGCCTCCAAATAGATCTCAGTTTCCTCTCACTGCTTCTGTTGAACTTGGGCAGCCTTTCCTATCTGATCTCTTCCAGAACTTCTTTCCTTAGCTCAACCTCTGTCTTTTCTATCAGGACTGCTATACTAAACATCACTGATCCATTCCTTTGACTTTGATGTTGGGTGCTTATGACATCATCCTGTCCTCTGACATGCATGGCTCATCCTGGCCTGTCACAGGTCTTACTGCTCAGGGATTAAATTCCTAGAGTGCTAGTGAATGAGAGAGAAGTTAACTAGTGTTAGTGTATAAATGAGCTGAGGAAACAAGGGTTAAACAGTGGAACTTGGATTCTTTTTTTGCAGGACTTTTCAGAGCCTTAAATAGGACGCTGAAGATCCTAGAGTGCAGATGAGGTACAACGGCAAGTGTTCAGGATGAGATGAGGAGAGAGGCCTCCCAAAGCACAGCTTCTTTTCTAAAATCAGTTTCCTTCCATGCCTTCAGGTCCTGATCACCTGGTCCCCTCTCTGTACTGAGAAGAACCCTGTTGGTTTTTAATGTTCTGGGGATGAGCCGGACTTCCTAATGAGCTGCACAAGGGCTTGCCCCCATGGTCCCTGAAGCCAGGGCCACAGGCATGTCCCACCACACTCATGATCACATCCAATGGTGTGTACTTCTGTCTTCTCTATGAGGAGCTACTGTCCACTGCATCTCCAAGCCCAGCACAGTTGTGTCCACTGGTGTTTGGCAGGTCCATCAAGAGGCTAGGATGGAGAAGGGGAAGCAAGCAGAGATGGAAGACAGCTTGAGCAGCACAGCAATTTATAAATTCCTAGGGACTTGAGGGAATTGGAAGTGGGCTGCAGAGCCCCTTCCTCTGCAGATTGCCACCACTAGAGAGCACAACACACCTAGGAACAGGGTCTGTGGAGTGCCTGGCACTGGCCCAGCCCAGCTCTGCTCAGCCCCCGCCCCTCCTGGCAACAGTGCCAGGGGAAGAGAGGATTTGGATGAGGCTCAGCACTGCCTCAGACACTTTGCAATCTTAGGCCTAATTAAAACACTACAGACGGTTTGAACCCCGCATTAAAATTTGATGAGGAATTGATCAGCCAAGCAAACAGGAAATTTAGTGGTGAATGAAGGTAATGTTTGCTCAAATGTGTAATGAGGCCCACGGGGAATATTTGTGGGGACCTCAGTCAGGTCTGGATCTTCCCGTTCTTCCATTTCATCTTCCTTGTGTGCTTTTCTTCTCAAGGCATCTCAGGATGCTTCCAGTGGGAACAGGAAGAAAAAGTTTTGACTTGATAAACATTTCTTTGCAACCCCAAGGAAAGATAACTTCCTCACAGAAAAAGCAGATAGGGAAACTGAGACTCACAACCTCTGGGGAAATGGTCACATAGAGTGGTTCAGATTTGGGCGAGGGTCCTAAGTCTGTCATTTCCCAGTGGGGTCCGTAGATTATGCTCATTGATTAATGAGTAGTCCTTGAGTACCTTCCAAGACAGCAGCAGGCTGGAACCTCCAGGCAGGTAGGGGTGCAGAATAGGCGTGGTTCCTCCATGGCTGCAGAAGTGATGAACAGGGCTCTCTACGTACGAAGTGGAGGTTTTCATAGACACTTGTGGGGGGTTTGCTGGATTAAATGAGAAAATATACACAAAATCCAAGGAACAAGGCCTTCATAGCACAGTGAATGCTGAATGAAGGGTCCTCTAGTCCTCTCTGCCTATAACCAGCATTTGAAGTCTACATAAGACTTTCAAGCTTTCTGCCTATTCAGTGTTTCCACCAGGGACCTAACTTGGTGTTCACTCGCTTGTAGGTTTCTGCTGGTGGGTGTAACAAAGGCCAAGGAAAGAGTAAGTCAGAAGGCTGACCTATTTGCCAGAGTTGGAACTGGATTGGAAATTCTGTTAGATCAAATGGCAAGCATTCTTGGGTCATCTGGGGTAAGAGGAATCTCTGACTTGACAACTTGCTGACAGATTAGGCAGAAACACTAGAACACTTGAAGCTTCCTTTAGAAACACAATACCTTCACAGCAAGAACAGAGGAGAACAGAGAAAGTGACCTGCTTGCTTTCCCACCCAGCTCTTATGAGAACATTTTACTCTTTTGACTCTTACTGATTACTATTTCCCTGAGAATTACCACTCAGATACATAATGTCTAACTGGTTTCCAAGTGTTTATGTTCAGTTAACATGGAAATTGACTATAGGAAAAGCCAAAGTTTGAGTTCAACCAAATAGAAAATGTGGACATCTGCTGCTTTCTTCAGAATGTTTCAGACAGTAATGTCCTCCTTGAAGTTTCTCACACAGACAGAATCTGGAGCTTAGAACCAGGGGAAATAGTATACTACCCATGACGGCCTGTGGTCAGGAAGAACTCATTCATAAGACCTTTTGAACAATAAATATGATTGCCAATTATCTTATTACATGAAATAGATATCTTAAATTTAATTTTATGAATGTCTGTTGATCTCTGAGAAAGGTATAGATTTCTCTATACATTTTTAATCTTATCTAATAAGACAAACATGCTTGTAATCCCAGCACTCGGGAGGCTGAGGCAGGAGGATTGTTGTGAGTTCAAGACCAGCCTGAGCTACAAAGTGAGCTTAAGGCCAGCCTGAACTGCATAGTGAGACCCTGTCTCAAAAGGACAAAAAAAAAAAAAATCCTACTCTAGTAATTTTCAAATTCTTGTATTCCTTATGTATATTTATGATTACATCTATAAATAAGACCTATGTTGATTTCTTATTTTCAATAGTTAAACTCTTAGGGCCAAGGAGACAGCTCACCAGCATAAATGCCTGCCTGGCATGTGGTTCTGATTCTAAGCCCTGGTACCAAAAAAAAAAAAAAAAATGAATAGTTAAACTCTTAGTGTTGTTCCTTATTTCACTGGCCAGAACTTACACCAGGACTGGTGTTTTCAGATTTTTAGTATTTTTTGAATTAACTTTGCTCATTAAAATTACATTGTGATTATTTTTAGAAGGGTACTGGGGATCTAACTCAGGACCTTGCACTTGCCAGGCAGGTGCTTAAGCCTCTTAGCTATCTTCCTGGACCCTACATTGTGATTTTTTAAAGACAATTACTTAGTATTTTTCCAAGGCCATTTATGTATAACTGTATAGCATTTTCTGTATTAACTAGAAAACCTACCTAATACCTGCTTTGATATCCCTTTTTCATTCTTTAATTTGTGTAGCTCAGATTTTAATTTTTTATGTTTAAAGATGAAAATAAAAAAGATACATAATTTCATAACAAGGTGATATGAAGTTAACAATGGCTATTGTGTTGCAAATTGTTATACTCAAGGTAGTTGCTCAGTTTACCAGATATAAGCATATAACATTGATCAAACATATAAATACCAACTCTTCTTTTCAGTGAACTAATTGAAATTAGTAATACGATTATTTTAGCTATCTTGTTTATATATGTCCTTCCTTCTTTTCAACTTTCCTCCATCTGAGTTGTTCTCTCATTTGGAGCAGTTTCTTTCCTTTTCACAATATCTATTGTGCCTTAACTATTTTATTTACTTTTTCAGTTTCTTATATTCGGGAGACAATATGATGTTTACACATTTGAGTCTGATTTATTTCACTTATGGGTATGCTATCTCTTTGCATCCATTTATCTATAAAAGCCTCAAGTTTATCTTTCTTGATAGCTGAGTAATACTCCATTGTATAGGTACAAGAGATACTGTGAAAGGGAAAGAAATTGCTCAAAGGGAAGGAAAAACTGGGATGAGGGAAAGGACAAAAGAAAGAAGGGAGGGAAAATATATATGTATATGCACAGGGTAGCATGGATAATTGTACTGCTGATTTTTTTCACTTTGCATGCTTGTCTCTGGTAATCTGAACAACAAATTTGAAGACAATGATATATAATATATCAGCCCTTGTTGGATTCCTATTATTTTGTTTAGTGAAATTCTATATCATTTCTATTTTTTACTTGCTATTTTTTTATTTTCTTTAAAAAATAAAAAGAGAGGAATTAGGAATGTAAAAACAAACACTCCATCTTTTTTTTTTTTAATCCATTTCTTGGTTGATGGGCATTTGTGTTGTTTGCAAAATTTAACTATTGCAAATTATGCTGCTATAAACACGGGCACATCAATATCACTGTGGCATAATGTTTTCAGTTCTTTTGGGAGGATACCCAGGAGGGGAATGGCTGAGTTGAATGGGACCTCTCGTCCTAGTTTTTGAGTAATCTCTGCTCAGATGTTACCATCTCGCAAGAATCAGGATTTCACTAAATAATGACTACATTGGTTTTTTTTTGTAATACAACTTAATTTTAATTTTAAAGAGAGAAAATTAAAACAATATAGAATTTCAAAACAAGATGATAGGATATTAACAATGGTTATTTTATTTTTATTTTTTTTATTTTTGAGTTGTTCATTTTTTATTAATTTTTAAAGAAGGAAATAACAATGAGACAGCTTCACACCAGGCTAGTAGGACAGCTACAATAAATAATACATTCCATATTGTTGTCTTCATAGTAGTTATTCATAGTACAAGATGCAGAGTTGATATATTGTCTCAACACTATTAGTTCAAAACTTTCTTCTCATTGAACTAAGAGAAACTATATCTGTGCTATTTTGCATAGACATATATTTCACTACAAAATGGTGGTGCATTTATATCCCCCTTTTTGTTTACTTTTGTCACAGATGAATATTCCGCTGCCATTCAAATATTGTAAGTACATGAATTCAGCTATGTAATCCAATATAGTCCAGTAGTCCACAATAATACTGGGTTATCCGCAGGACTGGCAATGTCAGAATTTGTTGACTTGAGCCGCTTCCAGTTCAGCACATTGATATGGTTTAAATTATATATATATATAATTTAATTTATAATTTGTACTTCATTTTCATTGAAGTACAAATATCAATGAGACAGTTTTAAGAAACCTTGACAAGATGGATTTCATAAATTAGTACATTGCAAACTGTTTTCATAATGTTTTGGTATCATAGAAGGTGCATACATGATATTATACTTACAGACACTATTATACCATATGTCTCTTATCAGTAAAGAAAGTGTAGCTGTTTGCGTATCTTACTTTTTATACCTAAATAACATCAAAGATTCAATAATTAATACTTTCTACTTTGTTATTTTCCTAGTGGTTGTCCATAGTACTAGAAGCTGACATAAAATCCTGTCCAACCACCATTAGTACATATCTTGCCTCTCATAGGATTATGTAGAAGCGCAGCGTTATCTATCCCAACTGTACTGTCCATACACACACATCATGATTCTTCCTTTCTATACCCCTTCCTTTACTAAATAGCGACTACATTGTGTAGGCCGAGTGTCATGTGCTCAGATCCGTATGTCGAACCTCTTCACTTGCTGCTAAGGTGGAGTGGGATGGAATTCGTAGTCCTTAAAATTGCATGATCCCACCTCTGAAAGGTAACCTCACCTAACTTCTTTTAAAGTAATCCTCTCACATCAGTCCTTTCCTGTGCACATAAGAGATAGATAACTATAATGTAAGCTTTTGTGATCCATTTTTTCTACATTTCCTAAAGCACATTTTGTGATGCTTTCTGATGTTCCATAATATGGGTGGGCCATGTGCTGTTTTCTCACCTTCTTATTGCTTTAGAGTGAGGCGGGTCTGTTTGTTTGCCACTCTACTATGGTGAACATTTTTACAAATATTATAATTACAAATTATGTCCTTAGGATGAAATCTTTAAGTGGGTATATGTCATTGTCCACATCCTTGAGGCGGACTGCGAAATTACCCTTTAGGAACTTGTACTGATTTATACTCCTAACTGCACAGCGCCTCACCTGTTCACCAGGCACCAGCGTGGAGTTTTCGTTAATCTTTGCAAATTTAATAGAGTACACATGGAAGTACACTGTTAGCTTCATTTGCATTTCTTTTACTATTAAAATGCTTTTTCCTTGCCCATTTGTAGTTCTTCTTCCATGCACTTTCTCTGGCTGTCCTTGGACTATGTTTCCCCATTTCAACTTTGTATTCTTGTTGTTCCTAAGAGGGATCTCATAAGAAAACCTCAAGGCTATATTTCTCAATTTGTTGCCTGACTTTTAATTTTTTATAATCATGTCTATCAACTTTTCTGATATTTAGTTCTTTGCATTTATCCTTTGTATTTGAGACAGGGTCTTTTATGCAGTTTACATTCACATTTACATTGAACTCAGTATGTAGCCCAGGTTGGCCTTGAACTCACAGTGATCCTTCCTATTCAATCTCATTCTTTTTTAGAAAATTAATCTTATTAGTGCATGTTCACCAGACATAATGACCACATTTGTCATGGGGAATTTGTACCTGTACATAATATATTTTAATTCCTCTCTCTTCCCTTCAATTCTTACTTTCTCTCTTACAAACTTTGTTTCTGTTATTTTCCTTCCATTCTTTATTATTTGTTTGAATCTCTATTTCTTCCCTTTACATTTATTCTTAATGGATTCTGTAATCAGATCAACATTCATTTCAGTTTAGAAACTTTTGGTGGGTTCAGTGGTCTGTTCCTTATTCCTATCCCCCCTTTTTTCGATGTATTTAGTACAAGGTCTACAGAGTCTCACTACGTAGATCAGACTCATAGTGATCCTCCTGTTTTCAGCCTCCTAAGTGTTGGGATTACAGGCACATGCCACCATGCCTAGTCTCAATCACCATCTCAGTGTGCCCCAGGGGCAGGGCCAGCATGGCAAGCCGGGAATCAAACCCTGGCCACTACACTCTGCCTAAGCAGGCATTTTAGTCTGCTGAGCTATCTGGCTGGCCCTCTCATTCCTATCTTTGATAAGAAAACAGGCTTCATTTATTGGGAGTGGAAATCCTTCCTCTCTGAATGGCGCTACAGCATGGGAAAAAGGAGCCTGGAACAGATGGTTTCCCACCCACTCTTCCAGGCACCAAACTCAGCCTGGTAATCTTGGGATGGCACGTGTCAGTCATAACATTCGTGTTCTTCAGAACCTGTAATTTCTCACTTTAAATATAAATCTTGAGTCTGTTTAAGATTATTTCAGTTTACTTTTCAGATGAGATTGTAATAAATTGCCATACATTTATATTTTCCATAATTAGTACACACATACATAACATGACATGAATGCATATGTGCTATCTCCTGGAAACCTGGGGACACTCTGATGAGGCAGGCAGTGATATAATTCATAGAATAAGAAACTGAAGTCCAAGGGGGAAAGACAGTTTACTCAAGAAGAGTGCCTTTTCAATTGACTCAAAACGCTCTTCCTTGGCTAATCTATTGGCCGCAATTACAGCAAAGAACTAGGAAAGCCAAAGTGTCCACCCTATTGACTGTGGGCAGGAGGGTCTCTTCCGTGCTTCAGTTTTCCAAATGAGTGGGGGGATCCATGAAGAAGTGTATGCACATTTTCAAATCAGTCCTATTGTTTCTCCCTTTTGTCAGCTGTACTGGGGTAAATGAGCCACACCATGACTTACTTGTTACTTTTCTTAAGAAGACAATTAAAAAACATTAGTATATGCTTGTGGTACACAGAGTTGCATTTGCCTGGGAGGGATTGCTAAACACACATAACTCATTTTGATCATATTTTCCACAGCCTGACTTTGTAGTGTCTTGTCTCATATCCCTGAATGCGCCACCAGCAATGCCACCCAAGGAGGGTGAGCTGTGTCATGGGTATGCTCTCCTGTGGGGTCCTTTGAAGACTTTTATACACTAGCAGCTCCAGATGGTTACTGGATACTGTGATTAACAACACTGGAACTTTGCAGTTCAGTGGGTCTTCAGAGCCATCTGATTGTAAAATGTGCATCCTTTTCAACTGCTTATGCAATGCTAGTTCTGAAAGGTGAAAAGGACAGAGAACACATCCTGCTGTTTTATGACCTTTAAGTTGTCTCGAGAACCATCTCTGTTATGGTTCTTGTTCTTAAACTTGGAACTTTTACACTGGAAGCCCCCCCCCATGATTATTTCTTTTTTATAATAGCTTCATTTTTTATTGTGCACTATGCTTTATTTTATGAGTAGAATATATTTATTGAGGGAAAGAAAGCTCCAGTCCAAGAGAGGGACAGGAGGGGGTGCTGGAGTGGGTTGTTCCCCTGGAAGCTGTCTCTTCTGGGGACTTTTATAGTGTAAAACCATGTGGTGTGGCAGGTCTAAGGTAGCAGAAAAGACATGGGAACTCGCTAAGTTGGGCACGAGGTGGGATCAAACTATGGTTAACCAATGAGATTGCAAGCACCATCACTCAGGTAAAATTAATTAAATCCAGTACCAAATGGGGCAGCAAGAGTCATGTAGCAAGGGGGCATGGATATAGGACAGGGTCTCTTCCTTTTGGGGACTGGGCCAGTGACTCAATAGGGCTCTTTCAAGGTGATTGATACCTATCTAGAATATCAACCCCTGATGCCCATCCTTAGGGAAGTATGTAGCTGTGATTCCTCTTTTTGTTTTGGTCTTGAGATGTGGGCCGTATGGGAGTGTTTGTCTCTTCCAAGTTGTGCAATGTGCTTTAAAATCATTTTTATTAATTCATTTTTTGCAATATATAATGATTGGGTTCACCATGGGGAGTTTGTGCCTGTGCATAAAATATCTTAATTTCTTTTTTTGCTCATCTCACTTCCTCCCTTTAACCCTTCTTCACCTCCCCATTTGTAAAAGCTATTTCTATTTTTTCCATCAATTCTCTCTATCTTCGAAGACGTTTGTGTATTGCAAATAACAAATAAGATTCTAAGTTATAACAGACTGAAATCATTTATTCCTAAATTTAGGCAAAAAGAAATCTGTGTATAGGATATACGTGATCTCAGAGCATTATAGATTGGGGGATCAGGCTAGGCAGGAGCTCTGTACATATAAGAATCAGGAAAGCCAGTAACTGTTCTGGAGCATGAAGGGTATGTCTGGGATCCTCACACTTTGAAAAAAATGACTTTAGCCATTTCCTTTCCACCTCTTTTTTGTTTTCTCTCAATATAAAGTCCCCAAGACCTTCAGCCACCACCCTCTCTCTACTCCTCACTATGCTTGATTGGAAGGAGAAGCATCACTTCCCTTTGGCTTCCAAATGCAACACGGTCTCCTCTCATCACCCTCCCACCAAGACTGCAGGAGGAGGAGAGGTACTTCCCTCAAAGGAAGCTAGAAGGAGAAATGAATCAGGGCAGGTGCTTCACTGATCCAGGGGAAAGCTGGAGTTAACTGCATCCATCAACACAACATCTGCTCTCTGTTTTAGGGCCTTAGTATACAACTCTCTGAGATAACCTGCATCATAAGCTTGCTTGTCTATCTAGGGGTTGATCCCAGGAAACAGAGAAGTAGGAAAGACAGGCCAGAGAGGGAGAAGATGCAAATAACCGGTATGGAAGAAGTCTAAGGGTGTAGCTGTGGGCAACTCAGCTCAGTCCTTCCAGGGACCTGCTGAAATATCATGAGATATATACCTTAAAATCTTCTCACTGGTGTATATCACTGACTAAGAACTGCTTCTGTTCTGTTGCCATAATGATACGATATACTTTTTTTTTAAACTTATTTTTTGTATTTTAACTTAAAGAGTGAAAAATAGAAGCAAATCAAATAGAAAAAAAATGACATAAACAGGGTAACAGGATATACTTTTTTATTGAAGAACAGATAGCAATGAGATAGTTTCAAACCATATTATCAGGACAGAGTCAATAATTAATACATTGCGCATTGTTTTTGTAATGTTTTTTTGTCGTACAAGGTGCATTCTTGATATTCTACTTACAGACACCATTAGAGCAGATGTCTCTAATCATTGAGCTAAGAAAATGTAGCTGTATACTTATTTTTCAAAGCTGAATTATATCACAGTTTCAGTAATTAATACTTTCTGCCTTGTTATCTTTCTCGTAGTTGTCCATAGTAGGAGAAGCTGACAGAATATCCTGTTCCAACACTATTAGTGCAAATCTTGATTCTCATAGAAGTATTGCATATTTATCCTAACTGTAATGTTTATACAAACACAGAATGGTTCTTCTTTTGTATCCCCTTTTTTTGTTTAGTCCTGTCAAAGATAGGTGTTCCATTGTTGTTCAATTATTACAGGTGCCTAAACTCAGTGAAACAATCAAGCGCAGTCCAGCAGTCCACAATAATAGTGGGTTATCTGAAGAAGTTGTTGACTAGAGACATTTACAGCTCAGCATACTATTATGTCCTTATTTTATACACCT
Source organism: Ctenomys sociabilis (assembly GCA_004027165.1). Lineage (NCBI taxonomy): Eukaryota > Metazoa > Chordata > Mammalia > Rodentia > Ctenomyidae > Ctenomys > Ctenomys sociabilis. Next base: position 2,829 of record PVKA01012634.1, on the reverse strand, counting down.
CATTTTTTATACTTTTCTGCTGGATGAATAAGACTGAGGTAAAGCAAGACATGTATAACAAAAGTGTAGCTTTTGTATCTGATGAAGTCAGTCAAGTTCCCTCCTGGTTTATCCTGTACCCCCATACCTCACTCTGTAGGTCCTTTGTCAGTGTCAGCCTTGTGGATGAGTCATGGCCATTGCTTGACCAGTTTGCTCTCTGTGAAAGCCTGAGAGAAAGTTTTCTCTCCATGTGATTCTCCCTAGGCACACCATAGATCATTGATTGCATACCTCTGTGGTTCCATAATCTCCCTGATCAGAAAATTTGGGGCACAACTGACCTCCATGATGTTGCAGTATAGGTTCTCCTATGTCCTGAGTCTTCACTGACCTTGAAAGTCTAGGGCCAAAATGTTGGCTGATCTTGCAGTCCTTCCATTTCTCCCATTTTTGAACTGTGAAATTAGGTTGTTAACCATGCAGAAGAGAAGCTGATTAGTACCCTGAGACATATACTGCTCAGTTTGACCTAACTTGTGACTCAATTCTTTTTAGTTGTTGTTATACATTTCTATTTGCATTTCTTCTTTTGATTTCTTATACTAGGGAGACTATATGATATTTGCACATGTGTGTCTGGTTTATTTCACTTATGAGTATATGTTCAAGTGGCATCTACTTCATTATAAATGCTTTATTTTATCATTCTTTACAGCTGAGTAATACTCCATTGTATAGAAATACCAAATCTTTTTCAACCATTCCTCATGTGACAGGCATCTTGGTTGTTTCCAAATTTTGTATATCACAAATTGTGCTGATATAAAATAGGTGCATATATATCACTATGATATGATGTTTTCACCCAGTCTTACTTTTGTGAGGAGTCTCCTCACTGATCTCCACAATGGTTGCAACAGTCTACATCCCACCAGCAGTGGAGAAGTGTGCCCCTTTCTCCAAATTCTCTCCAATATTTGTTGTTGGTTGATTTCTTTATGATAGCCATTCTTTCTGGAGTGAGTTGGCATCTCTGTGTTGTTTTAACTTGCATTTCACAGATGGTTAGCAATGTGGAGCATTTTTTGTATACTTATTTACTTCTTTAATTTCATCTTCTGAGAAGTGTGTATTCATCTCAGATGCCTATTTCTGGATTGGGTTTTTAAATTTGAGGGCCCTAATATATCTTAGTTCTTTATATATTCTAGAGAGAAGACCTTTATCTGAGAGCTTATTAGTTAGGATTTATTTTGAAATTTGTGGGTTCTCTTTTCACTTTGTTGAGAATTTCTTTTGACGTGCAGAAACTTCTCAAGAAGACTTGATCCCAGTTGTTAATTGTTTCAAGTGTTTCCTGCGCTAATACATGTTTGTTCATGAACTCTTTGCCTACCCATATGTCTTCAAGAGTTCCTCCTACTTTCTCTTCCAGGAGATTGAGTGGTTCTGTTTTAATGTTTAGATCTTTAATCGATTTTGACTTTAGCTTAGTGCATGGTGATAGACCTGGGTCAAGCTTTAGTTTTTGTCATGTAGAAAGCCAAGTTTTCCAGAACCATCAGCACCATTTGTTAAAGAAGCTATCTTTCTTCCAGTAAGTGTGTTTGGACCCCTTTGTCGAAGATCAGGTGGCTAAGTGTGTTTGTAGAGGCCTTTGCATCTTCTAATCTATTTCATTGATCCTCAGATATATTTTGTTGCCAATACTATGTTGATTTTTATCACATTGGCTTTGTATTATAATTTCAATCAGGAATTGTGATGCCTCCTGCCTTGTCTTTGTTGGTCAAGATTGCTTTGCTATTCTAGGTCTTTTCTGGTTCCAAATGAATTTTAGCAATTATTTCTCCAGGTCTGGGAGGTATGTTGGTGGCAGTTTGATAGGAGTTGCATTAAATCTGTACAACATTTTTGGGAGTATGGCCATCTTCACGATGTTGGTTCTTCCTATCCAGGAGTAGGGAATGTCTTTCCATTTTCTGAAATCCTCTATAATCTCTTTTCTTATGGTTTGTAATTTTCTGTTAAAGATCTTTGACTTCCTTGGTTAAGTGAATTCCAAGGTATTTCTGCAGTGCTATTGTAAAAGATATTGGTCCTATAGTTTCCCTTTCAGTGTGTTTGTTATCTGTGTAGAGGAATGTTATTGACTTCTGAATATTGACTTTGTATCCTGCTATGCTACTGAATTTCTGTATCAATTCTAGTAGCCTCTTGGTGGAATTTTTTGGGTCTTCCAAGTATGGTATCATGTCATCTGCAAATAGTGATAATTTAACTTCTTCTTTACCTATTCTTATTCCTTTTATTTCTCCCTCTTTTCTAATGGCTGTTGCTAATGATTCCAAAACTGTATGGAATAGGAGGGTGATAGAGGACATCCTTGTCTTGTTCCTGATTTAAGAGTAAAAGATTTCAGTTTTTCCCTGTTTAGAATTATATTAGCCATTGGGTTGTCATAGATGGAGATGGCTTTTATCAAATTGAGGTAGAGGTCATCTATTCCAATTTTCTGTAGGGTTTTGGATGTAAATGAGTGTTGGACATTGTCAAAAGCTTTGTCTGCATCAATTCAGCTGCATCAATTGAGATGATCATGTAGTTTTTAGATTTCAGTCTATTAATATAGTGTATTACATTTATAGATTTTCAAATATTGAACCATCATTGCATCCCTGGGATGAATCCTACCTGGTCATGGTGTATGATCTTCTTGATGATTTTCTGTATTCTTTTTGCTAGGATTTTTTTGAGGGCTTTTACATATGTTCATGATGGATATTGCCCTGTAGTTCTGTTTTTTAGTTGTGTCTTTCCCTGGTTTTGAAATCAGTATAATACTTG
>PVKA01012633.1:0-57226 GCA_004027165.1 Ctenomys sociabilis | reverse complement strand
AAAAAAAAAAAAAAAAAAAAAGAAAGAAAGAAAGTTGTGCAGTAAATTCCAAGCACCTCATTCATATGTGCTCCAAAGGGTAAGCAACCCAGACGGCTACCAGCTGGTGAATGAGCTAACAAGTTGTGGCATAGCCATATTATGGAATACTATGCAGCAATAAAAGAGAATGGACTGTTAATATATAAAACATTTTGTTGGTAATTTCATCTCTGACAGTACTAAACCAAAAAAGGGATATAAATAAAGGACCATTCTATATCTGTATATACAAAATAGTTAGGATAGGTATACATCTACTTTCTCTTAATTCAGTGAGAAGAAAGATTTATACTAATAGTGGTTGAACAGGATATTATGTCTGCATCTTGTACTATGAATATCTACTATGAAGACAACAATATGCAATGCATTAATTATTAAACTGCCCTACTAACTTGTTTTGAAACTGTCTCATTGCTATTTATTTCTCAATAAAATTAATAGAAAATTACAAAACATAGTGAATGAAAGAAATCAGACACTTTTTATAAAAGTGTGATAGAAAAATAAGGTAAATGTATAAATTTAAACACTCTTTTGAGCGTTTATGGTGTGACTCCAGTTATACATGATGCTATCACTGGCAGCATCAGTTCAGTCATTGGAATCAGTGGTTACTGAAGTCAAAAATGTGTGGAAATTAACTAGAAAGGGCCCTGAGAGACTCTTTTGGGTGGTCGATGTATTCTATTCTATCCACTGTGATCTTGGTAAATTAGTACATAAATTTGTCAAAATTCATTAGAATTGTTTCGTTTGAAATAGAGGTATCTTAGTTGATGTACATTATATCTCATTATTGTTGATTGAAAAGAAAAAGACAATCACTTTGCTGCAAAGTGGGATAGAAAAATAAGATAAAAGTATAAACTGGAAAAACTATGACAATAAATGACACATTGTCCTTATTCCTCCTCAAAATCCTCGCCCTAGCTTTGAACATATTTAGCTCACCATTCTTTCCACTTTCTGAAGCACTTCGGAAGTCGTCTTTTGTAAGTGTCGTTTGTGGTGCTGTCACATGCCTCAGCATCCCGAATCCATCAAAGATGCTTACGTTTCCTATCCATTTTGACTTTGTAATAAAGCCAGACGTTGTTCAGTGTAAGACCCAGTGAATAAAGTGGACTAGGTAATGTTTTTATTTGACAGAAATCAGCATAAATAGTTGATCAATGAAGGTTGAATGGTTAGATAAAAATATTTGCCACAGTAAAATACACAGGGCTGCCAATCCCCATCAAAGTACCTTTCCACTTTGAACAGTGTATTGCTCTTGACAATAATATTTTTCTATAATAAGCTTTATAAAAGTTAAACATTCCTATGTTTGGATCATCCTGTGTAGTGTCTACCATTCATATGTCCCAGAGTTGTCTTATTGTTTTCTTTCTTTCTTTCTTTCTTTCTTTCTTTCTTTCTTTCTTTCTTTCTTTCTTTCTTTCTTTCTTTCTTTCTTTCTTTCTTTCTTCCTTCCTTCCTTCCTTCCTTCCTTCCTTCCTTCCTTTGCTTCCTTCCTTCCTTCCTTTCTTCTTTCCCTTTATTATTATTGTTTTAACTTAAATGTTCACCAAGATTCAGGCAATTACATGATTACACTGTTCTTGGGATAGTAAGGGAATCAATATTCTGCAGTCGACATCCTGAAATATGACAAGGGACTTGACAGACTACTGGGGCTCTCTAGGGTCGGTTGTGACAAAATCATCCACCATGAGGAAAGCTCAGCACGTGGATGATCACAAACTTGGTATAAAAGCAGCACACACTCTTGCAGAGGAACCTCTGGAAGAAGGCGAAGTTCCCAAGATGTTGAGGAAAGCTAGGGAGATAAATCTTCTGAAGGTCAAGGTATAGTCTGTGGTGATGAGCTTTTTGGATGGGTCCTAGCAGAAAAAAAAAAAAGAAAGGCCTTACTTCTTTCTTCTATATTTTTTTAAAAATTTAATTTGATTAACAGATACATATTGTTACAGGGTTCAGTATAATTTCCATATGTGTATACAGGATGCACTGATCAAATCCTACTTCTTTTCATCCAGCCCCTTGTCCTTTCCAATCTCTATCAATCACTTCTCTATTCCCAGCCTGACTTTTCTGTTAGGTTTGGGTTCATCACCACCAACAGAATGTTTAGAAGTAGGATTTCTCTTCTGAGACACTGTTTACAAAATAGGACATTTTAGCTCCTACTGTATGTTATCCTCATGGTAGGAATCCAACTTTTATCTTAATATGAATTTCATTTCAAACAATGAAGCATTATTCTTTCAATGAGGAAAATCTCTAATAGGTTCATTGGAAAGACTAATTTTTGTTTTATTGTCATCAATATTTTGTAGTGCTGATATTTAAACTCAGGGCTTCATTCATACTGGGCAAATATTCTACCACTGAGCTTTATTGCCAACCCCTTTTAAATGTTTTTACTCTGAGACAAATTCTCACTAAGTTCTCCATACTGGCCTCAAACTTGGGATCCTCCTATGTCAGCCTTCCAAGTAGCCAAAATAACAGGCATATGCTACTTGTGTAGTTTTTTTTTTACTTTTAATCATAAAGATCAGAGCTCTTCCAAACAACAACCCAGTAACAGCTAAAATTTTAGTCAAAGAAATACCTTGACATCGTCTAAAACAGAATTTAAACAGGTATAGACTTCCTTCATTTTCAACCAATTGTATTTGAAGGCACAATCTAAGACCCATCTCTGTGTCTGAAGTTTGCAAAGCAAAGAAAAAGCCAGGAAGATTGTATCATCAAATCCAAGGGGATGCAAAAATTAATTCAGCCACGTCAGAGAGGTCGAGTATGAATGCAGGTCATGACGATATGATCAGGAGTGTGCTTTTCTAGTTCAGTGGACAAAGCTTCCCAGTGACTGAATTCATTGAAAGTTAACCAAACATACCAAGGAAGGTGAGACAAATATAAGAGATACACACAGGTGTGTGTGTGTGTGTGTGTGTGTGTGTGTGAATTTCCTGTTCATAGAGGGTAATGTCTACATCTTAGATCAATAGTTACTGAGACTCGTGTTTTTTAAATTAAGTGCATAGGTACACTTTAGGTATATCCAATAATCACATTCATCATGGGGAATTTGGACCTGTACATGATGTACTTTGAAAGGTACATTCACTTTTGTTAGCCAAAAGGAACTAAAAATTAGCTCATGGTTGATAAAGAATGGTCTAAACTTTAGCATGATATGCGATCTCATATTATTTGACAGAGGCATAGAGAAAAGTTTTATTTTTGCATAAAGTTTATTTAATAATTATCAAAACAAGATATTGACAGAGAAATATATTTTGAAAGATAAACATTTAATGCTACCTTCTTGTCAGGATTATTTTTTCTTTTTTTTTTTTCCATTTATTTTTATTTTATTGAGGATTATTTTTTCATTCGGTGCATTCCCTCAAGATTTGTTTAGTTTATTGGAGTTTTAGATCATTTATAATTCTATTTATATTTGTGTTTGTAAAAGAAAGATAAATTCAGGGCCTTTACAGATAAGTGGATGCAACAAGACACTGTATTGGTAGGTGAAATACATCAGACCCACATGTACAAACATCATATTGTGTCGCTAGTGTGAGAACCTGAAAGAGTGAATACAGTCTGAATGGTACAGAAGATACAGTGCAAGGGAAATAATTTGTTCAATGGGAAGGAAAAATGTGGGATGAGGAAGAGGATAAAGAAAGGAAAAGATATATTTATGTATGTATGCAGGATGGTTTGGATAATTATACTGTTGATTTCTGCTGGTCTATTGAAAAGAGCAGCTAACACGTGTTTTTTATTGTTTCTTTTTAATTTCACGTAAGTTCATTTTAGTTGTTGTTGTTTTTTTCTTTTTTAAAACTAATTTTGCAGGTTTATATCCAGTAACCTAAACAATTAATTTGAATATAGCATAACGCAATACAGCAACCATTGTTGAATTCCTATTGCTTTGTTAATGAAATTTTGTATTGTTTCTCATGCTTCTTTTTGCTATTTTATATTCTTTAAAAAAATTATATGTGAAGATAGTCAAATAGATCTTGCAATATATCCATCACTATTGTTTTTTTTTTTGTTTTTTGAGATAGGATTTTAATATTTGGACCAGATTAGCCTTGAACTTGTAATCTTCTTGCCTTATGCTCAAAAGTGCTGGGCAATCCTTAAGTAGCTTTTTTGTGGATTGCAATAGTTATCAACCAGAGAAAAATCCATGCTTGAGTAAGTTGATTTGTGATAACAGTTCTACGAACTGAACTTGACAAAATATACATTTTCCAAAACTATTTCATTGTAAGCCTCCTTTGAAAGGTAACATTTCATGTAATTTGTATTTCACATAACTTTTACTTTACAAAACATTACATCAATGTTTATGTTGATTAAATCAATTTCTTTATTAGAAACCTGAGGTCCACGGAGATTAATTAATATTCAACTCTACACAGCTAATTTGTGACAGACTATAGGTCAGAATTTACAAATAAATGTCCAGTAATTGAGTATTTATCAAAAATGAATATTTTGGTTGATATACTGATCACCATTAAAAAGCTGACCATTGACAATCTCAGGAACATAATCTATATTGTAATATTGTATTATATCAGTGATACAAATGGAAATCCTTTTTGATCTCAGAGAAAAATAAGATGAAGATTGAGCAACAGACCTTGATATGGATCTTGACTGAGAGACAGCTGGACTCTGGGATCTCAAGGGACAGTATTGAATGACATCAATACCTGAATAAAGGTAGATGCATGCAAATCATTAGCAAGCTCTGCGCTTGGGAAACAAGTGATACGGTTGGCCAGAAGTATCACTGCTGTGATCCTACTGTGTTATTAAAGAATACATTTTTGGTAGTGCACACAATTCTCTATAAAACCTTCTATTGGCTCATAACCCATAGGCATTTAAGGAGCATTCTACTGGTAATATTTTGCTCAAAGCCCTGTTCCCTAAACATATGAGATAAGCATTATTTCTCTGTTAAAAAGGGGAAAAAATACATCTCTTCCTTCCTTCATCCCTAGGATAGCAGCTGTACTACCAAGGTAAGTCTCTCTGTCTCTGTCTCCGTCTCTGTCTTCATCTCCGTCTCCGTCTCCATCTCTGTCTCTGTCTCTCTGCCTCTTTCTTTTCTTTGGTCTTTTTGAGACATGGTCTCAATACTTAATACTCTCTGTCTCTGTCTCTCTCTCTCTTTCTCTCTGTCTGTCTGTCTGTCTGTCTCTCAAATCTTTGGTATATTTATGTATTTACTTGGCACAGGGTCTTGCTACACAGCTCGGACTTGTGGTGATCCTCCTGTATCAGCCTCCCAAGAGCTGGGATTAAAGGCATGCGTCACCATGCCCAGTTGTGGCCAGCATGGTGTGTCCAGGGTTCTGAGGCTGGCACAGCATGGGGTAGTAGAGATTGAACCTGGTAGGCTCTTGCCAGGTAGGCGCTTAGCCCTTGCTAGGTGGGCAAGGGCTACCAGGTAGGCATTTAGCACCCTAAATTATCTCCCCAGCCCAAGCCTCTCTTTTCATTTAAGACTCAATCTGCGTGTAAGGCTAACAGCAATGGGTCCTCAACAGTTTGCATATAGAAGCAAGTAGAATTCATAGTTCTTGTCTGCTCACAGTAAAACACTCTTCCCTTTCAAAACTTCTACAGAAAATATCTGGGACTCCCCAGAGGTCTTGCTTTCACTATCCTGACTGGTTGCTGGTGTGGGCTTCTAGTCTACCTGAGCGTCACAACACGCACCGTGTATCTATGTTGTGAAACACCTCATATGTGTTGATTTTCTGGTACATGATGGCAGATGAGTCCATGTGCTATGCATACCCTTTGTCCCTGTTGCTTCTCCTGTTTGCTTCAGATGGGAGAAACACAGGAGTGCTTGTTTCTGACAAAACCACTCTCAGTTTTGTTCCGGCCATTTGCATTGACGCTCATTGTGAAAAGTCTGCCTTCAACGCTTCCAAGTCTTTGTCATGCCCTGACAGACTGCACAAAGGAAAGGAAAATGACTCTTGCTCTCACCCCACACCTAGATGCTGCAAACGTGCTTCTGCTAGAACTTAACAAAATCCCTCATTAAAAAAAAAAAAAAAATCCACTCCTCAGACAGAGCCATAGCCAGCCCCGAGGACTTCCCAGGTGTTCAGCACCTCTGCTGAACTACTCATCTCTTCTTCATCTTTTGTGGATTCTGCCTTCTACCAAAACCTCCCTTCTCAACTAGGTACAAAGTAAGTGTTTCCATGAATATCAGTAAATAACACCTGATACTAGTGGTGGCTTGAGAATGAGTTATCGTTTTCCACCAGTTGCCACCTGGATCCCAAGTCAGAAAAATATCCCTTTATACTTACTAAAAGGCATCAGCCACTGGAGGCATAAATATGCACTTAGTATATACAAAGAGCCTTGCATAAGTAACAAAGGAAAGTGTAGAGGGGTGGGAAACAGGGAGAAAGCCATCTGGTGCATTTCTTTGAGTATTTATTGAGAGCACAGTGTGTTCACAACCCAGTCTTCTGTCTCTACTCAACAACGACTTCCTTCTTAACTGCACACAGACTAAAATACCTTGGAGCTTTTTATTTTCACTTGAAATGACAGGAATTTCAGTTATAGACACATAGACACCTGACCTTTGATGTTTTTAAAACAAATTCTATAAAGAATTTTGGCAATACTGATGACTGAGTAGCCACGCTCAGTTAAAAACTTTAATGATGTTGGTCAATTTCTACTCCAAAAAAATCCCTTTAAACATCAGACTTTCAAATCAGTTATGAAATCCCAATCAGTGCAGCTGGACTATTTCCAAGATTAAAATGATAACACTCCAGAGCTCATTCACAGATTAAATCAATGTATCAATGTAACAGTGACATTTAATATGACTTTTGCTCTGTGTTTTTAAAGATACCATGCTAAAAGAAATACTCAAAAAGTTACAGCAAGGCTATGAGACATAGTAATTATATTCTTTATTGTGGATTTCCTTCCATTTAACTTGCATTGTGATTGCAGTTCCAGAATGTATTGTTTTATAAGCAGCAATAATGATCAATTTCTCTTCTAAACATACAAACTGTCTAGTTGCTTGTTAAGTGCACTACTCTAAACGCTTCCTCAAATTTTCGGACAGTTTCTGGGTTGAAGATACACAGTTGTATTCCTCCCAAGAGTTTGTCTTCCATCAACTAATCACGGACCCTCCAGACAAACAAGGCAGCTGTTATTACATAGGTGAAAAAAATAAAGGTTTAAAATAGAAAACTTAGAGCCACGAAAATCAAATTACAATCCACATCTTCTGACTCTAGGTCATGATTTTCCCCATTGTAGTGTCTCGGAGAGGACCAAGAGGACCAGAATGGTTCAAGAAGACATTGCGCAAACAGTGACAACTTCTATAATAAAGAAGATCAAGGAGCAAGGCATCATGGGAACAATCTGCTATGGACTTCATTTTTAAATAATGATTTCATGAGGGATGGTGAGTATACTTCTGCTCCCGTTTCTGCTCCTGAAATTCCTGGCACTCTGTGCCGGCCACCAAAACCATGCATGGAGGTGCATACTTATAATCCCAGTGCTGGGGGAGGTATAGTGGTTGTCCTGTACAAAATAAATTAATAAATAAAAGATTAATTTTTTTAAAGAAAGGAGAAAAGTATCTCTGGGGCAGAAAGGAAAAAGGACATTTAATGATACATTCAGTGATGCAAGAAGAGGATTTCTTTCTTTTTTTTCTGTACTTTTAGAGAAGGGTCCATAGGGTGTTCAGGTTCTCACTACTAGAGCAGACTTGTAGTGTGTAGTGATTCTCCTGTTTACAGCCTCCTGATTGCTGGGATTACAGGCACGTGCCACCAGAAGAAGATTTCAAACATGCGTATCACATGCATTTGTGTATAGAAGTAGGAGAGCCTAGATTGTGGAGGACTGGATGTGTCACTTCTCCATGGAGGAGTTCTAAAGGAATGCACCAATTTGTGCTTGGATCCATCAAGCATCAATGGAGAGCACAGACTGTCCTTTAGTCGCCCTTTCTAGTGTGGAGGCAGAGAACTAAGTAACGTGATGGTTGTACATTCCTCATTAAAAAGACAAAGGTTTTGCCAGTGTGAATAAAGAGCAATTGAGTGTGTATGAAATGTACCAGGCACATAGTGATTTGATGGATATAGCTGATGAAGACAGAGCAGTTTAAGATAATTCCTGTCTTGTGTGTGTACGCTTGCTTTGCTTGATTTTGCTTTATTTTATTAGGTTTTTTATTTTGCTTTGAAGGCAAATGGATTATATGATTTCACTTAATAAAATAGAAATTTTTTTTAGAAAGTATGATATGAGGAAAAGCTTCACTCATCTTTTATTTTATTGTTGATATCAAGAATCGAACTCAGTACCTTATGCTTACCAGGCAGGCACTTGTGCCATTGAACCATATCCCCAGCCTAGAATGAGGAAGATCTGAGTAATGTTTCTGAGCATCAAAAATGAAGCATGTGGTCATAGATCTTGTAAGGAATTACATACCCAGGTACATGGGCTGTAAGAGAAGTCAGGCAGACATAGATTCAGGGTGTGTGGAAGAATTAGGACTTGAAAGGTTGAGGAAGGATCTGCAAATATTTTGATACAGGGAAGACAAGGAAGACCTGATAGAAGAACTCTGAAGATGTCAGGGACTGCAGAATCAGGGGGAGAAAGGAAATCCAGAAAACATGAAGAGTGTTACAAATGCAGGAGAAAAACCAGGAGCATATGGTGTGGTGGGAGCCAATGAGAAGAGAATTTTGTATCCTGATTGTGAAGAGTGAGGACTCCCTCCTAGACAGGCTTTTTTTTTTTTTTTTTGGAAAACCAGAGATTGAACTCAGTCCCATGCACTTGCCAGGAAAGTGCTTATTCCACTGAGACATTCCCCTGGTCCCTGAGAAGAGAATTTTGAGAGAAGGGAGAATGAATGAATAGTATTTTGCCTGCCAAGCTTAAGTTCTTGGTGCATTTTACCTTTGTTGTGAGAAGTGCTGCTGAGAGGGATTCCTTATGCTCTACAGGGAAGACAAAGGGGCCAGGAGCCTCTGCAGACCATACAGATCTAGGTGAGTTCACTTTAATCAATGCTATTCAATTTTGAATGGAAATAACAAGGAGGTTCAAAATTAACTCCTCACAGCGGCAAGGCGGGCCAGCCGAACCAATCTGCACATGTGGTGGTATTTCTGGTATCCAGGTCACCTAGGCTGCCTTGTCCTTCATGGTTATACCTAAATGATACAGATAGGTGAGTAAACTTAGGTTCAATGAAATAGAAGCAACTCAAGGTTACAGTTAATTATGGTACAGATAGGATGATAGCCTTAAAAAATTGTAATTGTGGTAAAATATACAGGATGATAAAGGTCTTCATCACAACTATTTTGTGTGGGCGTTTCGTTGGTATGTGTGCGACCAGTTCCTACAACTGTTTTCAATTATGCCAAGACAGCTTTCATCATCAGTCCACTGTGGTAGATACTTTTGTAAATTCCCCGATATTCATTCTCTCCTCTTTTGTGGCAAAAGGACTCTTCCAACTCAGACAATTTTTAATGAGGCAGGTAGCTACCCCAAATAAGTCTACATTCTGAGCCATCTTTACAGGTAGTTGTAGCCAATAGATGTGAAAAAGATATGATCTGTATGACTTCTAAGTTGTGCCATTCAAAGGGAAGGGCAGCCCTTTCATTTCTTTCTCCCCATAAAAAGAAATGTGAGCCATGACCGTGCTGTTGAAGGTAAACTATCTACAAATGAAGTCAAAGTAAGACTGAAAAAGTCCCTGATGATGTCATGATATAGAGTTGCCATGACAGTATTGATCATTGAACAATAAACCATATCGTTTAAGCCACTGTCATTTCAGGTGAGTCTGCTAAAAAAGCTGAACCAGAGCTGGAGAGATTGCACAGCAGTCTAAGTGTCTGCTTGGAAAGAGCAAGGACTCAAGTTTGGTTCCCAGCACCACATGTCATGGTGTACCAGGCCCACCACCAAAACCAGGCGTGGTGGTGCACACCTGTAGTCCCAGTGCTGGGGAGGCTGAGACAGGAGGATCACTACAAGTCCGAGCTGTGTAGCAAGACCTTGTACACACATAGAAAAAAGAACATACAAAAACTTGGAGTGTAGGACTTGGATTCAATCCCCTGCACCATATGTCATGCCTGCCTTGCCCTCCAGGTGCAATGAGCCAGCCACTGACACTGGGTGTGGTGGCACATTCCTGTAATCCCAGCACTGGGGAGGCTAAAAACAGGAGGATCACTATGAGTCCAAGCTGTGTAGTGAGACCCTGTACCAAATACACAAAAATTATGTGTGTGTGTGTGTGTATGTATATATATATACATATATATACACACACATGTTATGTAGATTTTTTGAAATTGGTGATGTTTGTTTCAGGGAATTGGTACACATCACATACCCTGATCACTTTCAGTTCCTTTACCAACCTCCATTTTCCTTTCCACTTCTTCCTCCTAGTTCCTTTCCCATCTTCCTGACCTTGATGATTTTACACACAAAACACCCTAGATAAATATCTTATAAGGAGAAAGACTGAAACACGGATGCAGGAGTACCAGTCCATGGCCATGTGGCCTGGTGACTTTGGGTCGATGGTGCCGCTGAGGTCATGGCACCAAAAGTGCCCAAAGAAGACGATTTTTCACCTGAGCTGGCCTGGAGGCAAAGAAAGATAGAGGAAGAGATTCCGGGTCCCAATAAGCCCTTGAAGGATGCACCCTCAGTGACGTAACTTCTCTCCTGGAGGCCCCACCTCTTAAAGATTTTACTTCCTCCAATGGTGCCACAGGCTGGTGACCAAACCCTCAGCTTGTTGCCTTGGGGGAACATGGAGGATCCAAACTAAAATAGTTCTCTACATCGACTTATTCATTATTGATATCTAAAATCATTTTAGTTCTTTTTTTTTGGGGGGGGGAACCAGGGATTGAACTCAAGTCCTTGTATTTGCCAGAGAGGTGCTTATTCCACTGAGCCATCTCCCTGGCCCCCTAAAATCACTTTAAATTGTATTACATTTTAATTTATTAGTAAAGCTTCTGCATCTCATCCACATCTGTTTTTATAACTAACTGCTACTTTATATCAACCTGATGGCTTTTCTCCCTGGGTTGTTCTCATCATGTACCTTTTCAGTTCTTCTTCATCAGACTAATTTTTCCTTCAATCAGTTGAAGATGCTAAAGAGTTTCAAGAATTTTTTTCTCTAAAATAAAAATTAGTAATTTTCATAGTTATGCCCCCTTCCAGACTGGCTTATTTTCACATAGGCTCACTTTTGTATTCTTTTCACTTGTACAACTACCTTGAAATATGTCAGAAAACAAAATGTGCGGGTTCCTTTGCTTCTGTCCACTGGTATGATCTTAAAGGTCTTTATTCGTCAGAACAACTGAAAGGTAGGGAGAGGGGTTCAAGTTCACTCCCTGCCTTCTCGACGGCATTTCTCTGTTGCAGCTCTGCTTCATTGAGGTGGTCCATCTTATCATGCTGTGAACAGGTAAAGCACCCGGAGCATGGTGCTTTTTTTGACACACACTTCCCAGGATTCTGCCTGTTTCCACCACATACAAATTTGTCTATGGAACTGCATCTATGAGGATGGGAGTCATTACCAGCAGCCTTGGGTTCGGTTTATCAGTTGTACTCAGAGTAGATGTTTCTGTGGCACTGTATAGAAAATAGGCTTTGGGAAAAATAAAAGGCTACCCTGAGATAAGCCACAGCTGTGGAGCAGAGAACAGCTTCTGACTTTCTGTTTAGTAACAGCTACAGGCCAGGGATTTATCTCAGTGGCAAAAGTGCCTGCCTGACAAGTACAAGGTCCTGAGTTTGATTCCCAGTACTAAAATAAAGAAATAAAAAGAATGGGCTGGCCAAATAGCTCAGTGGAGTAAAGTGCCTATAATCAGGTGGAGGGGTAGGGGGTTTGATTCCTGGGCCTGCCATGCCGAACCTGCTCCTGGGGCACCCTGAGACAGCAATTGAGACTGGGCGTGGTGGTGTGGGCCTGTAATCCCAGCTATTAGGAGGCTGTAAACAGGCGGATTACTACAAATCTGATCTAGTAGTGAGACCCTGAATACCCTGTAGAACCTTCCTTAAAAATACAAAATAAATAAATATTAAAAAAAGACATAAAAAGAAAGTAACAGCCTGAGCAAGGGATAGTCAATTGGAGTCTACATTGAGTCTTATGGTTTTTTTTTTCTTTGACTTCTTCAGGTTTTGACAGTTTGAGTCACATTTGGTGAAGACGGCATTTTTTGAGGTACATTTAAATATTGTTTGCTGAATTTTTTTTTCCTTTTTTAGTTAGCAGTTAGTCCTTCGAGATTCTAACCTTAAGCTCTTCCTAACGAATATTTTGGAATTTCTGTGAGTTTTCACTGTGTTCTGTTTTCTACAGCTGTTTTTGTTGAAAATTAGATGAAGTCATAAAATGCAACCAGCCAGGATGGCGTTTTAACTTGGAACTTTCTTATAGCATTATTAGCAGAAAAAGAAAATATTTTAAATGCCCTACAGTAGAAGATAAGCAAAATAAATTATGACATATTTTTCTGAAAAAAAATACTTTCTGGTCATTAGAAATTATATTGCCAAAGTATATTTAATGGCACAGAGAAATACCCATAATTTATCATTTAGTTAAAAAAAAATTACACCACAGTATGTACATTGTAGTTCCAATTTCAGAAGGCAACATGAAAAGGAAAGCAAAAGAGGCTGGAAAAATATATAATAGAGCACTGTTTTATTTTGTTTTGGTATAGGGTCTCTCTACACTGTTCAAACTCAGTAGTCTTCCTGCCTCAGCCTTCCCAGGACTGTTTGGGGCCAGCACAATGTACCATGGGTTCTAGGTCCAGCACAGCATGTAGTACTAGGGATTGAACTTGAGTCCTTATACTGTTATCTGGCAACTGTACTAGGTAAACTGAGAGTTCACAAAAGAAAAAGATTTTACCTAAGTGCTCACTCTCCTTCACCAGCCTGGCCTAGTAGCCAATTAACGGCAGCTGCTTAACATCCTGTGTTCTGGCCATTCAAACACTGCCTTGATACAAATTGCCTGACTACCTATATGATGAAGTCATTTTTCTCCTTGGGTAATTTCCAAGTTTCCCCAAAAGCATGCGGGTGAGGGTGGAGCTGTTTCTTTTGCATGCCCCATGATAATTTCTTCTGAACAATATATTTTCTTGGATCACTAACTGTAGGAAATATAATCACAGTTCCTCTGCATAGAAACAAGAGCATCTCTAGGATTAGCTATCCAATTCAGCTAGAAGCTCAGGAAAGCAGTTGTAATTTATACTATACTTGGTGTTCATATGCTTATGTCAATGGCAGTTTAGGGAAATGATTTTGCTGTTGAAAATGAATGAATTTTCAATAAAAAATGCTGTTTTATAAAAGATAAGGCCCCAAAATCATCACAACAGGTTAAAGGAATTTATTTCATGTTCTCCAACTTGGTCTATTTGTCAGGCTCGAAGCATGGCTCTATGCAGAGGCTTTGTGTACTGCTGGTTTTCAGCTGGGGAAGTTGTGTGTGAGCTGTTGCTCTTCTCCCAGGTGAGAACAGGTGTACACCACTTTAAATTTCCCGTGGATCTGATTGCATCATTTGTTATATTATCCAACATAATGATATGAAATACGTAAATAATAAAATGCCAGTTGCCTGCTGAAAATTTAAAGTGGCAGATCCTCTTTCTTCTGGGGGAGAAGCTGCTATCTGTTGATGGAGTTTTCACCCTTGAAAAATGTTCACCAAGCTGAAGGGAGCCACGGGGGAGAATTCACTCTTCTGGCTGATAAAGTAAGCTCAAGTGGGACAGGCAGACATTTCTCCATGCCGTCTCTGCACAGTTGCCATCTCTTCTTGCAGTTGCTATGCGCTTGACAAAGCAGGTTAACATTAAAGGAAACACTGACATTATAAGGGTAAGGAAGGAAATGTATAGAAAGGTCAAGTGTAAGAACCACTGGAGTGTTTCCCACCATTGGTTGTCTAAATATACATCTTCCATTACTTTTGTTTGCTTTTCTATCCAAGCAGCAACTGGAAATTATGTGTTAGTTTAGGGGAGAAATTACAGAGCAGGAAGGGGTACAGAGACAGGATATGCTGAGGATGAGATTTTTCATTTATTTAGGAACTCAAAGCAAAAGTTTTCTGAGCCAGTTCCACATACTCATTGTTTTGTTACTAAAGTTCTCTAAAAGTCTAGAAAACTTTCCCAGAGTTAGGTGATGTCATCAGCAGATTCCTATCTGTGGTCTAAAAGAAATGAACCATAGTGTTTTATTCAGTTGAATTTAACCCAAACATGTACTAAGCATCCATTCTGGAAACTTTGTGTGAAGTATAAAGAATTTAAACACAGTTTGGAGAATAAGGTATTGTTTGTACTCCCAAAGCCCCTATATATGGTCTTATAGATTGGAGTAATGTGAATCTAAGATTTCAAATCTATGATATCATTTAAATATAGATAAATTGCAATTCCTCACCTCTAAATTTTTTAAAGAGCCAAAGGTAGAGTGATTATTCTTTAACCATTGGAATAGAAATAACAAGGGAAGACAGCTTACCAAATGTCTCTCAATGGTAATACCAGGAAAAGAGTTGTAACATGCAACATAAGAATAAATAATGCATTGACCAACTCATAGCTATCCTAATTGATATTGTTGGGTTTCTACTTCTGGACTGGAAAAAAACAGATATAAATATATTCCAGGGGCCCTACAAGGAACATAAATGGTATGGTGCAGGACTAACGGGAGATTTGGCTATGGAGCAATTGCTGGGGTGCTGGATAAGGAATAGATGCCAGGACTGTACACAGTTATGAGACTTGCCAACTCCAAGTATTATCTGCTTATGAATTAAGAATGCGTTTTAATGGAGCTGTGCTTATTCGCCTAAAGGAATGAGAGTGAAAGACATAGGAACAGGAAATAAAACCTCCCAGACTGGTGAGACACTGCTGACCTCAGCTATGTCAGTTGTAGTTGAATATGTATGTGGGAGGAGAAAACATTATGTATTTATATTGTTACCATTCTGGGCAATCTTTTGGATGGTACACCATCTGACTCTAAGTGTTGGATCTAAAACGTCATTTGCAACAAAAATGAAACTGAATTTTTGACATATTTATTCAGAACTAACATGATAGTGTCTTATGTCTGAGTTTCTGTCATGAATATCTCTTCTGTGTTCTGTCTCTGTTCTGTCTTTAACTTTTCCTCCCTTCCACTTTAAACAACTTCCTGTTTGGCATGATGACAGCAATGTGTTTTAAGCCAGCCGTGGCTTACAAGTAAAACTCTGGATTAAGAAATGTACGTAATAGTTCCCTTAAAATTGAATGCTGACACAGAATTCCATTAGAGTTATTTATGTGCATGCTTTATCTCACTTATGCTTGTTTCTGAGGATATGGATTTTATCTTATACTGCCATGGACCCTCTATTGTGCTGCTAGAACAATAGATGCTCACCAAGTGTTAATTGGGTAAATGAATGATTTTAGAGAATTGTTCGCAGTCCAGCTGAAAAAAATGATACATTTACTATGTATCTTGTATGGATTGGTGATTTTTTAAAACATCTAAGAAAGAGAGGATCAATACTTGTGTTCCCCAAACAAACAGCGCTTTCTAGTTCTAAATCTGCTTAGTTAACTTCGACTGTAGTGTAACAGATTTCAATCTTGTCATCAATATGGCAGAGTCTGTGCCACCAACATCAACCCAAGAGTGTAAAAGGAACTGAATTTTTTTCTTTAAAACCCAGGATCTTACTTAGTATTTATCCTTCTATTTAAATAATCCATAAAACATAGCATAAATAAAGATTTTTATACTTGGGTGATAGAAGCTAGGTCACTAAAATATAAAGTAGCTGAGTCATAATACATGTAATCTCAGCCCTGCTACTTGCCACCAATTGGCCTTGGGTCCCACTTACCTTCTTTGTAAATGAAATGATAAGTATGAGAATTAAATTAGATACATGCACATAAAGTATGTGACAGACAGTAAGAATTTGTGTATGGCAAAGTTATAGAATACTGATGAAGATGTGATCTGCTTTCCTGATGAAAGTTGCAAGCATGTTTTGAATAAGGCCCTAAAAAATGAGGAGTTGGCTTCATTATTTTTTATATATTTATGTATTTATTTATTTTGTATTTTAGGGAAGGGTGTACAGGATGTTCAGGGTCTCGCTACTAGATTGGACCACAGTGTTCTGCCTGTTTACAGCCTCCCAATAGCTGGGATTACAGGCCCACACCACCACGCCCAGTCTCAATTGCTGTCTCAGTGTTCCCCAGGGATGGGGCTGGTATGTAAGGCCCAGGGATGGAACCCCCAGCCCCTGCGCCTGCTTGCAGGTGCTTTAATCCCCTGAGCTCTTTGGCCAGCCGTGCTTTGTTATTTCCTTTGTTTTTACACATAGAATAAACAGCAAAGGCAAAAATATACACATGTGTTCAAAGTCAGAGAATATACACATGTATTCAGAAATCAAATGAAAATGAACATATCTATATCATCCATAAACGAGCTGCAGGCTGTTCCTATATCAGATAAAGACAGTTAGGAAGATATTCAAACCCAAGAACTTGTGCATAGTATAGAATCCATGTCTTGACTTTCAATGAATGAGTCTTTTAGTAATTACCAATCTTCCTAGGACTAATACATAAATTTCCCACAGTTTTCAGTGTTTTCCAAAGAAGTTTAAATCAGTCCACATATTTCTGGATGGAGGATTTTTATCCTGGTTCCTGAAAGCCACGAGCCTACCTGATATGGATGACTGTGAAATCCTTCTCAGCAGGCACCAACAATGAAGGCAGATGTTGCTGCCAATATTTTTAGACAGAATTCAGAGACCTGCTAAGAATTCCGAGCAGCTGAGCACTTCACTCTCCATATAGGCTATTAGTCATCCCACAGACATATCTTTAAATTCCCTAGTATGAAGTTTGTTCTTCTTGATCTTGCGATTCTAACATCAGCTGATTGTAGATGGTTATTTAGTAATTGTGAGTTAAAGAAGCTCCGTGGGGTCCATTTAGAGTGGACCAACCTATTTATAGATAGGAAGCCCAGAATTACAGCCATGCTTTGGGAAAATTACAGTTCTCCTTATAATGACTTACTGCTTTCTATAGGGAGAAATAACAACTAATCTTTTTATTCACTCTGTACGTTTTCTATGATTGGCATAAAATGTCCAATAGCCTATAGCAGTTTAGCATACGTGTTCCATAATATATCACAGGCATATTTTTGTTGAGTTGTTAAAGAAATATGAATAAACGAAACCAGATGAACAATACTTTTAAACTGTAGCTCAGAACACAAGGTGCATTGGTTGATACATTAAAAAAATATAAATAAATAAATGATACCCTCAAATCTGCTCTAGAAAGATTTGTGGGTAGTCCTTGAGCCTCTCCTATTTCCTCTTAAAAAAAAAAAAAAAAGATGAAACTATTGTTGCTTTCGATTCTAAAACCCTGTAGTCCAAATTATAGTTCGGCTGATAAGGAAAGACATGAAATTGTGCCTCGCGACATTTTCCTGGAGTGGAACTATTTTGTTTCACATTTGAAACATTGCAATCCATCCATCTTTCTTTTTTCCTTCCCTCCTTCCTTTCTTCCTTCCCTCCCTCCCTCCCTCCCTCCTTCCCTCCTTCCCTCCTTCCCTCCTTTCTTTCTTTCTTTCTTTCTTTCTTTCTTTCTTTCTTTCTTTCTTTCTTTCTTTCTTTCTTTCTTTCTTTCTTTCTTTCTTTCATTTTAGGGCAGAGTCTACTGGTCTACAGGGTCTCACTACATAGATCAGACTCGTAGTGATTCCCCTGTGTTCAGCCTCCCAAGCGCTGGGATTACAGGCACGCGTCACCATGCCCAGTCTCAGTCTCCTTCCCAGCGTGCCTGGGGGCGGGGCCGGCATGGCACACTGGGAATTGAACTCTGGCCGTTGCACTCTGCCTAAGTCCATCTTTATTTTTTAATGAAAATAATTTTTTCCTTTCATGACTTTCTGCCTTCTTAGTTGTTCCTACTATTTCCCTGCTGCATTTTGCTGATTTTGTTCTTGTGCTGAGTCATTTTTGGTTTGGGTTCCTGTCTGTAGCCTGGGAGTCCTGAGAGGCAGAAATGACGCACGTTCATCCTTAAGCGCCTTGCACAACGCCGTCCCCGCACCCTGGAATCCCTTCTTCACAATCCCAGTGCTATCTGTTTGGTAGTCATCCTGGCATAAGGGCTCCGCCCTAATTGGTGGGTTTAGTAAAATGCAGCTGCTGCTGCAGCCGCTGGTTTTCCTTCCCTCCGTAACTAGGCTCTGGCCCCGTGGGCCCCTCCTGATCATGCAAACCTGCCAAATCTATTCTGACTTCCTGGACTCAGTCTGTTTCCTGAGGTTTCCGTGCAGGTCTCTGCTCTAAAGAGGGATCTCAGAGAAGAATTTCTGGGCTATCCCCCCTTGGGTTACTCATTCAGCAAGCACCGTCTCCTTGTCTCTACACTATCTGATATAATGCTAGCTTTCAAATTTATTTTGTATTGTCTGCCTTTCCCGGTAAGGAATAGCACCCGTGAAGCACCAAATGTGTGTGTTGTGTTCCCCTCCAAGGCCATCAACTGTTATGGGGCCAGGCCTGTGGGGTGCTTATTAAATATTTGTGGAATAACCTAAGTGGCCCGACCCTCCCTCTGCCACAAGTTCTCCATCCCCTGCTCTCCCCCCCCCCCCATCCTCCCAACCTTTTTCCCCTTTGCCTGGAAAATACTCTGGCCATTGACTATCACCCAGAACTTAAATGTAATATCAGGTACCATGTTTTCTTTTTTGCTGCCTGCAGCGCTATCAACTAGAAGCTTCCTAATCATGATATTGTTTCAGGACTAAAAATAGAAAGTGTAATCTGTAAATAAGTCAAGATTTTATTTTGTTAGGGAACATAGAAAAATTCTTTGAAACTTTAATGTGATGTTATTGCTAGATATTACTTGATTATAATAATGGGAACGGAGCTGAAGGCATCCCGGAAACTTGCCAGTTTGTGGAAATAAAAGCAAGCTAATAATAATTATTATGAGACTTCATTAGCACTGACACTATCTTAGGTTCTATATATAGAGGAAAGAAAAATAAATAGCTCATCGTAAGACAAGGCAAATAAACTAATATTTAAAAAATAACTATAATCTTATGACATAAGAAAGTGTTTTGTGCGCCTTACAGAACCACAGCTTTTCATGCGACAAGACTCTTCATAGAAGAGTTGACTACAGAAAGCCCTACTGAATAACTTATGGGTAGAAGAATAAATAGAAGCTGTTTTCAGACATCATCCTACTGCAGTTCTGAAATTGGCTTAGGTGACCAGGGCATGGCTGGGCTATTGTTCAACTCATTGCCTACCCTTCCCCTGCTTGGGCTGTGTATCAGGGAGGATTGAAATGTGTATTTTCCAGGCTCTCTTAGCAACTAACTTTCATTTAGCCTCTGTGAAAGGGGCTCCCGGCAGGAAACTTGCCATGGAAGGCAGAAGGAGCCTTGTGTTTTCTCTCCATCTCTGCTCAGAACTGTCTGCCGATTGGCTACATCTTCTCCCTGGATCCAGCTCTTGGAGAGAGAGGCTGACACCTTACCCCTGGCTCCACAACCTCTTCCATTTGTCCTTCGGTCCTAAAGACAAGAGCAACTCCCTGCTGCTGTTGATAGCCGGCCTGCATTTTTCTTTCCCGTTTTCCTTTTGTTCTTCCAGTATCCTTCTAATTATGTCCTACTACAAACTTCACTGTGTTGAAAGATGTGCAGTTAATTCTTTTGTCCTGAGTACAAAAGAATTGATTGATACAACAGAGGGCAAGTGATCAGCTTTGGAATTTTTAGGTTTAAATTTCTGAATCTATGACCTTTAAAGAAGTTTTAGAGAAAGAAAATCCAACCCCACTAACTGAGACCACATTCTTTTCAAGTGCTTATATAATCCTTAATGTTTCTCAGAAAAAAGTAATTGAAATTTAAAAGTGATGGATAATTCATCTATAATAACAATGAAGCTGTGATTTAAATGTAATAATGAGAACTTTAATTTTAAAAGACCCATTGAAGTATTTAATTAATAAAGGAACAAGGAAGGACACTGGAGGCTTCTACATGCAAAAATGCAACTGAAATTACAAACAAAAATAGCTTTCTCAGAAACCAAGAATATTTGCCTATTCAAAAGATGTGCATGTCTTAAAACTCATTCTACAGACCCTTAAGAACAAGTTAAATACAAAGTCAAATGACACTCACCAGAACGCTGCTGGAGAGTTATGTAACTCTAAACAGTATGTGGAGAAGATTAGCCCGGAGGGATTCAAAAGGCTTCACTAATGACGTCAACCAGTAAAGTCCCTTACAATACCACAAAATATGGTTGGGTGTTTCGAATAAGAGATGCATGCTACATGGCAGAGATTTGAGGGAAATAACAGTAGAAAATTAAATGTCACCCAAACAAACACATCATTTTAACAGTCAAATATAACTAAACTGAACACCGTATGATGTATACCTACACCCGTTCGCGAAAAGGCGATAGCTTAGGCAGCTCTGCTTTCTTACAATGGTATTCTCTCATTTTCACTTTATGTTCCGCAAAAGATCTGATCAAAATAAACATAGCCTCCATCAGAAGCCTTAAAAAGACAGAATTCAAGCAGGAAAACTTTGGTTTGCACATTTGTTCTCCTTTCCCTAACCTCTCCAGGTGATTTCAGGTCTTTCCTTCTCAGACTTTTGCAGCTTTTCCATTTTATGACTTCTTTGCTCTCACAACATAACACGTCCTTCAAGTCTAAAAATTGGCCATTAAAAAAGACCAGGCACAAAACTATACTAAGGAAGATCTGACTGGAAACAACTCAAAATGTTTCCTACTCTGCAGAGAGAAGTTAATAGCACGAGAATGAAAAAGTCACTGAGTTTTAATTTCAGCTCCAACACTTATTTACTCTGTGTGGCAAGAGATGAGGTACAACACTTAGTTTCTATCTATGAGCCTGTCTGTATTTTAAAGAAGAACAGTACTACTAATAAATATCGTGTTGGCCATTAGTTTTGCTATTTCAAGGTGAACTCAAAACAAGGGACAGGAGGCAGCTTAGAAAATCAGCTGAATTCTAAAGTGTCTGGAACAAAGAATAATGCCCTAAGCAATGATGGGGAATTAGATGGGTGGTTTAAATAACAGCATGCACATAACATCTTTGGTAGATGACCACCACATAGGACACTTTCAATTTATTATTATTATTATTAATTATTATTATTATTATTTATTGAGACAGGGTCCTGCTAAGCAGCTGGGACTCCTGCTTAGGGTTTTGTGAGCCCAAGTGCAGAGAGGTTGTTCTGCCTCTGACACCTCCACCCACTCAAGGGCCATTTGTGTCAAAAAAGCAACGGCCTGTCCCTACCCATGAAGCATCTCCTACCTCAGGCCACTCAGTGTTGCATGAAGTCTTGCACAGGTTCATCACTAAGGGTAAATTTACTACATACCACCTTCAGTGGGAGGAGCCAGGGAGACGGGCATTTACGTACACCTCGTGAAGATGGGATTTGTTTAGGGAACCAGATGCCCATCGGAAGTACTCACTTCACACAACCAGAGTACTTGAGGGGATGCCCTATGGCAAAACACCCAGCACAGGCTACCTCTGAAGCAAAAAGAGGTTTAGCCCAGCTGGTGATTTGGGTGGTATAAGTCTGCGATCAGGCAGCACCACTGATTCTGCTTGAAGCATCCAGCACTCGTCAGAGTGAGAATTCACATCTCAAACCAGAAAGGAAGACGGATATACAAAAAGAACAAGATCCCAAGTTCTTTGGTGGGCCCCCTGTGACCTAAGGATTCCTCACTAGGTCACCTCTTAGGGTTCCTGTACTTTCTGATACTGTTGCCCCAGGAAGCAAGTATTTAGCATATGGGCCATGAGGGGATATTAGTTTAAATAACAGCATGCACATAACATCTTTGGTAGATGACCACCACATAGGACACTTTCAATTTATTATTATTATTATTTATTGAGACAGGGTCCTGCTAAGCAGCTGGGACTCCTGTCTTAGACACCCCAGCACTGAGATTACAGGCATACATCATCACATCTGGGTTCTGGCCAACACAGTGCACCCCGGGGACCCAGGGCCAGCACAGCACGTGGCACTGGGGATGAAACCTGGGTCCTTGTGCTTGCCAGGCAGGTGTTTAAACTGCCAAGCTATCTCCCCATCCCAGGACAGTTTTTAAAACAGTATGTATTTTTATTAAATGCTATTAAAAGAAACTGTAATTGACCTGGATACTGAAACTAAGCACCAACTGATGGCTTATCAGTGAGAACTACCTGGATTATTAAGCACTCTTATATGACTGACTCAGTATTTGCTTCAGTGAGATCAGGAAAGAGACTCCAGCTCGTCTAGACCACAAGCTAGTCATAGATAAAGATGGGGAAAGCAGGTGTGAGGATACTGTAGGCTCATGTGAATAGACACAATGGAACCTTGGAAAGAGGATTTTTATTTGATGTGAGACATGAGAGAAATCATGAGATTAATTTTAGATAAAGTACTACTTACAGTGGTGCATATCTATAATACCAGCACTCTATCAGGCTGAGGAGGAGGGCTTACAGGATCAATCCAGTCTGGGCAACACTTACTGATTTAGCAAATGCCTATGTCATAATAAAAACAATTTTCAAGTGGGCCAGGGATGTAGGTCAGTGCAAAGGATCCAGTCCCCCATGCCTGCACACAAAATATTTCCTCCTGAAAAGAATTTTTAGCCTTGTGTGACTTTGCTTTTGTCCTCTTATTTCTAGATGCAAGATACTTATTATTATTTATACTTCAGTGAATGGTATTTATGAAAAGAAGGTACCATTTTTAATGATATCCTTTCAAACAAATAACAAAGAAACCTAGACCCTAAACTGTCATGCCTTTCTTTTTCAAACTTTTGAGAATTACATAATACAGAATATGATACTTTTCCAACATCAAATAAGACAAGTGCTGGTTTGTGTGAATGCTTGGATGTAGCTCAATCATCTTCCCTTCTGTGAGCAGATGTACTTATATCCTGCTTCCCGTTAGCATATGAAGCACCTTCAGTTTAAAATGCAGATGTTCTTGGTTACAGTTGCTATGTAAAATGTTATGAGATAGAAATTACTGTCACAATTAATAATAGGTAAAGGTTTTACCTTTGATACGCCACGTTCTACACTGGATTGAGTACTTTTGACTGTATTTATGATACATCTCTGTCATCCTACTGGGTTGCTGGCTGTTTGTGTGCTTAGCTTGATGTCTGTTTCTATTAAGTCAAGGTTATTAATGCCCTTTAGACTTACTTTCAACTGCTCTGTAAAACCATATGGTTTAAGTTTAGAGGAGCTTTACCCTGAAAACCTACTTCTGTCTTCTTCAGTTTGCTGTCCTTCAAAAGATGCTATGATTTATCAAGAAGGTGAACATGATACTGTACTGGCAGCAGCCAAGGTATAAACAAAGACAATCTGGAAAGTAGGCTCTCCTGGAGGCCACACTTTTTTTTTTTTAATAAGAATCTCTTAAGTATGCGAACTTGTCACCACTTAAAGATCTTCATACACATCAGAGAGGTACTGAGGACAACCTCTTGGCGTAAATGGGGTTTCGTGACTGGGGTAGTCTGTTTTCACTTCTCCATCATCTTTCTCCCCTTTTCTGGATGCAGTGTCCTACTGTTGCTTTTAGACATATGTCCCCAGTTGAGCACAATATGGGTGAGACAGGTAGGCAGCATGACTTGTCTTCTCCTGGCAAATGGTGGGGTCATGAGCAGGGGGGCTCCAGTCTTCTTCCCCTGCAATGTGAATATTGAGCATTATTGTTGAAAAGCTGAACATAATTCAGTTCATTTTTTGTAACCGTGTATATCTAGACAGGCTGCCCATTGATTTCTCTATCAAGTCATCCAGAGCTGTTCTGGTTTCTAATACTTTCCAAAACTTTCATTCTAGCTTTATCTCTCTCTCTCTCTCTCTCTCTATATATATATATATATATATATATATATTTTTTTTTTTTTAATTTTAGGGAAAAGTCTGCAGAGTGTTCAGGGTCTCACTACAAGATTGGACTCATAGTGATTCTACTGTTTACAGCCTCCCAAGTGCTGGGATTGCAGGTGAGCACCACCACGCTCAGTCTCAGTTGCTGTCTCAGTGCACCCCTGGGGCAGAGCCAGCAGGACAGACTGGAGAGCCCAAGGCCCCAGTGCCTGCTTGCAGGTTCTTTAATCCTTGGAGCCATTTGGCTAGCCTTTTTCCTTCAATTTAAAGGGTCATTTCATAACCTTTTAGTAAGACCATGCATTCTTTATTTTTCTTATTATCATTAGTTTGCAACCACAGAGTCCCGACACAGAAACTGGAACATAGAGTAGAAGAGAGTTTGTCACGTCAGAAAGCTATGTCATATTGGATATTGGTAATTAGGAAAAGATACCATAGCAAACAGCTAAGTTACTGTCTCTGGATACCTGGGGTCATATGCTGGGAAACAAAGTTCTGGATACATGTTTCAGTTCCACAAAACAAAAGATACAAAAAATTTCTGGGACTGGGGTAAGTTAGCAGTAGTCAGTAGTTACCTTCAAGGTGAGAGGGTGAGAACTCTTGCCTCAAGGCACCAAATAAAATCCAGACTGTACTGACCATCATGCACAAAGAAATCTCTTGCCTCATGTATGTAAGGCCTAATATCAAAAGACAAAGCCCATAGTAAGTTTCACCAGACTGCTGAACCATAATGATAACTGAATTCATAGCCCTCGAAAGCCTTCCTGGTGAAGGTTGGGTGGTGAACTGACTCCTGACACAGTGTCTCCAGCATCTGTTCTCAACAGGATTAGCGTGAGAAATATAGAGTCAGAGCAAATATCATAGTTGTAGAAGTTTGGTAATGTCTTATCCATGGCTAATTTATGGAGCTGGGTTTCAAAGGCACTTGATAATAAAAACATTGATTGGTTTGAATTCCTATCATTCCTTAATGTGTTAGCCGGGAGTTACAGTTAGGTGCGGTTCTAAAAGCTTTCCAGATTGGCAAGTGCCAACAAGTCCCTAATACTTTCCTCAGTAACATTACATGAAAGGCCAGCCATCCAATGACATCATGTAGATCAGTGGCTTTCAAAGTGTGGTTCCCTGACCAAGAGCATCAATACACTGCAGGAATTCCTTAGAAATGAAGAGTCTTCAGAACCAGGTTATGGGGGCACATGCTTGTAATCCCAGCATTTGGAAGGTTGAGACAGGATGGCTATGAGTTCCAGAGCAGCCTGGGTGATACAAAACTGTGCACAAGGCCAACCTAAACTAGAGATAGGCGTAGCAAGACCCTATCTCAAAAGAAAAAAAAAAAAAAAAAAAAAAAAAAACGAAGAGTCTGTCACTCTACCACAATTCATTGAATCAGAAACTTGGGCTGTGGCCAAGAAGGGCTTTAACAAGCCCTGGTGATTCTGATGCACATTCAAGTTTAAAAACCACAAAGACCAAGGAGAATAATGCCAACACTTAGGGCACGGAGTGCTGATTGGCTGCCCACCCCTTCCCATCTCTCCCCTTCTCGCAGGCATGCAGCAACCTCACATTTGGGAAGGATCATAGACAGAACTGTTCCGGCTCCTCTCTGTGAGAGGGAAGGATGACAACAGAAGTCTCCCCTGACTTCTGAGAGCAGCCTCTTGTGATGGCAAAGACCTGCAACTTCAGTACCATCCTGCCTAGGTTTGACCCCAGTTCTACCACTTATGAGCTCTGTGACCATTGATGCCGCTTAATCTCCATTTTTCTTAACTTCCCCCTGTATAAAAAGAAGATATTAGTAGTGGTTAATTTCTAATAAGGTTATGACAGATGAATTAAACAAAACTCTTGGATGTTATCTAGAACATATGGAATGCTTTATAGTTTGTCGTGCAAAATCAGAGAAATTCAGAATGACGCCTTAGTTTGCCTTGATTGTTCGCGCTCAATGATTATGCACGCCGTGTGGGTCATTGCCTCAACAGTGTAGGCTGCTTCTCATCCACTCTGTTCAACGTACCTGTGTAGAGCACCGAGGGTCCTTTTGTGGCCTCTGCATTAGGTTTCCTAGGGCTGCTGTAACAAGGTGCAATAAATGGGGTAGAATAAAAATTTAAATCAGTCACAATTCTGGAGCTTAGGAGTCAAAAATCAATGTCAGTAACAGCTATGTTCCCTCTGAATATTTTAAGAATTTGTTTTCCTTGATTATTCTTTTTTTTTGGCAATATTTGGCATATCTTGGCTTATAGGTGTATCATCTAATCCTCCACCTCCAAATAGTATTCTACTGTGTTCCTACCTGAGTTTCTTCTCTTATAAATAAATCCACCATACTCTTGTATAACTTACTCTTAATTTAAATCTGCAGTGAACTTACTTCCAATAATGGTCATGCTGAGTGGTAGGGTTTAGGACTTCAAAGTATATCATTTTTGGAGTTCAAAAAATAAGTTGAACTTGTTTTTGTTTCAGTATATGGTTTCACTATGTAGGCCAGGTTGGCCTTGAACTACAGTAGTCTTCCTGCCTCAGCATTCCAAGTGCTGGGATTATAGGCATGCACTACTACACCTCTCTGGAGACACAGTTGAATTTATAACAGCATTTTAAAATGAATTTAAAATCCTTTGGGATAGACATTTGCTTTTCATTTTGCCACCACTTTATCTTGTATCACATCTAGCATACTTCATGCATTTAAATGACGTGCATTTCATTTCCACTAGACTATGAATGTTGACAGTAGTGGGATGAGAAAAAGACAAACAATTTTATAAAAGGCGTATACGAAAGGGATCAGATTCCTTACATACAGAAACTCCCCTGTCTATATCTGGATGCTAATGACACCAGCACACTTTGAATATTATTTTTTCAAGAGCACATATTTTGGAGCCAAATTTATTGGAGGCTACATTATAGCCCCATGGGTCTAAACTAAGTTTAGTTCATCATATTCAAAATAGAGAAATTAACATCAGTGCATAGGCTTGGCCAGTAGAGTTAATCTGATAGAATCATATGTATAAAGTAGTGAATATTGTTATGGCATACAGTAGGCCCTCAAAAAATGTAGCAAAGCAACAGTAGAAATGCTACCAGGAGTAGCTAGTAGTTGGTAGTTATTCCTAAGCAAGCATTAGTATCAAAATGGCCAAAGCTGTATATTCACCATACATTCTCATTTTTGCTGCTTATATACAGTATTCTCATTATCTTTGTATTGATTTTCCATTTAATTTGACACCTTTCTTTAAGAAAGCAAGACCTTACTACATAGCAGTCCTTTCATCACAAGTTCTGTCTTGCCTACTCTTGGCATGGATTGACCCTGTTTGTACACAGTGACCCTAGAACACCCTTTGAAAATTCATTCCATATATTTTTTATGTTCAGTGACATCTTCTGCATGCTCTTAGCATTCAGACTCCATGTATCCCTGGATCTGTGTTTGCATTATTTGCTCACCCTTAGAGAAGAAAGCCAAAGAAAGATTAATTCATAAAAAATGAATGGTTGTTGAAACTCTTCAAAGCCTTGATTTACTGCATAATTAGTAGACAACACTAGAAAACAGAATATCTTTCTGCCTGTGAATTAAGTAAATTGATTAATTCATTAATTACGTATGATAACACCATAGATAGCATAATTGCACCACTGGTTAACAAAACACAGCAAAAGAATCAAGCATGTTTTCAACATGGTCAAAAATTTAATTTACAGTCTTAGGTCTTTCAGAATCCTAATTAAGACACACATTTTTTGAAGGAAAGTTGTATTACTTAGAATGAATACTACAATTAATAATAATCTTTTTCTCTTACAATTTTATCCCAGTCAGAAACCACTCATTCATTCAATAAATACTGTTAACGTCTTCCATGTTTCAGGTATTTTATTATTAGTAGTAATAATTCATGTTTGTGGTATATAATGAATACATTCATTATAAATTGTAAATTCATTAGTACATGTACAGGACCCACCATAATTCTTTTTACATCCCCTTGGCAATCCCACCCAACAACTCTTGGTCCAGCACTTTTGTAAACACTACCGATACAACAGTGAAAATGTTAGAGAAAGAACTAAAGCCCTGTGGCAAGAAACTTCTTTTAGTGTTATGCACAAGCATGGAGACAGAGGACAAGCAAACAAACAATAAATAAACAAACCCCTTTTAGACTGTAATAGAAACTGAAGGAAATTAACAGGGTAATATGAAGAAGACAATCTGGGGACTGGGTTGGTTAGCCACTTCTTGTATGGTGAGCTAAGTGAAGAGAAATCTAAAGAATCCATCTGTAAAAACTATGTCAAAGTCAGGATGTAGCATGTACAAAGGTCCCCTGAAAGTATCAGATGCTTGTAATGGGGGTGGGGGGGTGGGGGGGTAGGGGGATGGGAGCCATTGTGTTCTGGGCAATTTAGGCAAGACAGGAGTGTCACAGTCCCTGAATTGAAATGACACGACAAAGCTACTGAGATAGAACAGCATGGTACAGACCAAAACAACTCAGCACAGTACTGAGGAACAATGGAACAGATTAGAAAATTCAAAAATAACTCCAAATACATTCTTATCTTTGACAGAGAGCCAAGCATGTTCACTGGAAGAAAGATAGCCTCTGTAGTAAATGGTGCTGGAAAAACTGGTTTTCTGTTTGCCAAAGACTAAAACAAACCCATGACTCTCAGCAAACCAAAATGGATCAAAGATTTAAATATTAAAACAGAAACACTAAATCTGGTGGAACAGACAATAGGTAGAACTTCTGAAGACGTGAGTATAAGCAAAGACTTCGTGAGCAAAACCCCAATCACATGGAAACATTACAAAGATTCAACGACTGGGATCTCACTTTATTAAAAAGCTTTTTGCACGCCAAAAGAAATCACCAGAGTGAAGAGACAGCTCAAAGAGGGAGGAAAAAAATTTCCCATTACTCCTAAGACAAAGGAGTAATAATTAGGACATGTAAAGAACTGAAAAAAGATCAGGCCTCCCAAATGTACTAATCCAAAACTGGGCATCTGAGATGAATACACCTTTTTCAGATGAAGACATACAAATGAAAAATAAATCTATGAAAAAATATTCAACATCATTTTGGTCACTCAAGAAATGAAAATTAAAAATAACGCCAATGTTCCTTTTTACCCCAGAATTAATGGCTATCATCAAGAAATAACAAATGCTAATGGGGCTGTAGGGAAAAACCTTCTCCACCATTGGTGGAAGTATAGACTGGTGCAACTACTGTGCAAATAAATGAGGAGATTCCTCAACAAACTAGAACTAGCAGTCATGTTGGACCTAGCTGTTTCCCTTCTCACTATGCTTCTCAGGATAGTTGAAAGTATCATACCACAGGAATATATGAACAGCACAATTTGTAATATCTAAGTCCTGGAAACAACCCAAATGCCTATCAACTGATAAATGGATAAAGAAGTTCTTGTTTTACACAATGGAGTACTGCTACCTAGCTACAAAGAAGAATTAACTTGAGAACTCCTAGATAAATAGATGCATCTGAGACCATAATCTTAAATGAAATAAATCAGACACACATACCTAAATATTACATTGTCTTTCTGATGTGAGAAAGTAAATTCATAAATAAAGACCAAAAATATATAATAGATATTGTAAAACAGGAAGAAATTGTTCAAATGGGAAGGGGAACCAGGGAGGGGACAAGGAAGAAATGGAAAAGACAGAAATGATAAAAGAAGGATAAAATGAAAGCAAAGCTTTTGTAAATAAGGAGGGGCTACGTGGTTCAAGAGCGGGTAATGGGGAAAAAGGAGGAATCAGGACAAATCATTCGCCATGAAAAATTTCCTGTGATGAAACTGATCATCGTGTATATCTAAATGGTATTAATAAACTTAATTTTTTTAAAAAAGCCGTTGCGTCTGGAGCATAGTGTGGGAGGATCACAAGATAGAGTAGGAGCGGAAGCAGTGGTAGGAGGAGGATGGTACCCTGTTTCATAGGAAGCCTCTGATGGGATCAAAGAAAACAACATACTCTGGCTCACATAGAAAAATACAGGATTCTAGATGAACAGACTGGAGAGGGCTGGAGTGGAAGGGGGGACTTGTTCAAAGCCAATATAGGAAGGCAAATGGAACTGAATTGAGGCAATAGAATTAGAAATTAGGTCAGGCTTGAAATAGAATTTGGAGGAAAGGCCAGTGGGCCTGCTGATGGATTAGGCATTGGGAATGAGTGAAAAGGAGAAATCAATGGCGAAGCCTGAATTTCTGCACTGAGCAACAGAGGGAGATGATGGTGCCATTTCCCCAGGCTAGGAGATAACTGAAGGCTGACCTGGATGTGGAGTAAGATATTTCTCATTTGTCTGTGTTCACTGTATAATGCCAGGCTTGCATCTTTATCAGACTGTTGGAAAACAGAAAGTTAAATAGATAAATCCAGAGCCAACAGGAAAATCAAGGTAGAGTATGAATTTGCGATTGATCATCCAGTGGGTGACACAAAAGTCCACCAAAGTGGCTGAAATCATCAGTGTGGAGCAGGGAGACAGGAAAGAAAGCGGACTAAAGGCCAACCCTGAGACATCATCACATTTAATAACAGAGTAGGAGAGGGGCCCAAGAGAGGCTACAGAGGAGCAGGTAAGAAGGTAGAAGGAAGCCTGGGATGCAGCAGCATGGAAGCCAATGAAGGAGCAGGAGCTGCTGAGCTGTGCAGCAGGGGAGGATGAGGCAGGAAGGTTCCACTGAAGGCATCTAAGGAAGGGTTTCGGAAACCCTGTCAGAGCAGTTTCAGTTGAGAAATGGAGATGTGGCCAGAAGATACTTTAAGAAAACCATAAATGGGAGGTGAGGAAATCAGAACAAAGTATAGAATTTTTACAGAAATGGGACAAAAGCAACAAAGGGGCATGGTGTCTGGGAAGGATATTTTTTTAGAATGAGAGAAGGAAGGTAGAGCATGTTTGTTGACTTATGAGACAACGTGGCAGAAAGTGGGAGCTCTGTAGAATGCTTTAAGAAGATGTCTTAAAAAAGCAACAAAAGGGCCAGCCAAATAGCTCAGAGGATTAAAGTGCCAGCAAGCAGGCACAGGGGCCAGCCCTGCCCCTGGGGCACACTGAGACAGCAATTGAGACTGGGCATGGTGGCTCACGCCCGTAATCCCAGCTCTTGGAGGACTGTAAACAGGCAGATCATTAAGAGTCCCATCTAGTAGTGAGACCCTGAACACACTGTAGACCCTTCCTGAAAATACTGGGAAAAAAAAAAAAAAAGCAATGCAAGAGAGATCCTTACAACTATAATTAAAAAAAAAAAATCTTGCATCCATAAAGTGAAGTAGAGTAATGGAGCCCATTTTTCACACGTTGGGATGTGAGAAGACAAATTTTTGGCACTCTCTGAGGTCATTAAGTGAAAAATGTATAGAGGACAAGTCTTTGAAGTTAGACCTGATATCAAATCTTGGCTTCAGGGTTATGAGCTGTGTGACTTTGAGCATCTTATTTAAATTTCCTCCATCTTCATTTCCTTATCTAAAATGGCAATGACCGCATAGCACAGTAAAAGTTCTGTATAGGACTAGCCAGATAGCTCAACGGATTAAAGAGCTTGTTTAGACAGATGCAGGGATCAGGATTTGATCCTCTGCATGCCAGTCCTGCCCCCTGGGAGTGCTGAGACAGATTGAGACTGGGGGTGGTGGTGTGCACCTGTAATCGCAGAACCTGGGAGGCTGAAAACAGAAGGATCACTATGTGTCTGATCTGTGTAGTGAAACTTTGTAGACTCTGTACTAAATATATAAAAAAGTTCTGTGTAATATATACAATGCATGTGTCCACCTGAAGTGCTTTTGCAAAGATAAACAAAGGAAGCCAAAAGGCAGGAATCAGAGATTACAAGCGGGTGGAGTATTGGGTACATCAAGGGAGGAGAGAATTTCAGGGCTAGGCAGTGGTCAGTGGACTCATAGGGGACAGAAATAATGGAAGTGGATGCCAAGAGAGAAAAGACCTCTGTATTTGCTCCCAACAATGTCACTGATGATGATCAACATGACAGTTCTGACAAGATGATGGCAGGCACCAAAAACAAAGCATACAGGCAGTGAGCAGTGCAGCACTTTCTCAAGGGTTTGGATTCTTGGAAAAAGAGAACTCAGTGGCATAAGAGTGGAATTAGAAGGAGAAAACTCTCTTTTAGAATGAAGTGGAAGGAGCTGTGCTGTGGGCAGATGGGAAGGAATTATGCCCAAGGGGAGAAGACGCAGGGAGAATGTCACAGAAGCAAAGTACAAAGGAACCACATAAAGCCAGAGCTTTGGAAAAGTGGAGAAATTCCTCTTCTTACAGACAGAGGGGAAGGAGTGGATGGGAGTTTAGATACCAGGTTGTTGCCAAGAATGAGCTCTAAGTAGAGCGGCCCAGGGATGAACACTCAGTGAACACCAGCATTGCTAGAAAACTGGAGAAATTGGAAAATAGGATGAGTTAATTTAAGAGCACTGGATTTAGGTAGGCTGCGAAGCCTTCAAGATTAGGATTTACCTGTGTGGAAGATGACTTTTTCCAATAGCCAGATAGAGCTATGCTGCCTGGCTTCTAAGATGTAGAGATGCCAACGTGTTGTTTTTGGATTTTCTTTTTCCATGATCTTCTCTCAAATATGGAACCTTAGATCAGGTGTCTCTTTGCTGGATTGCCATTGAATTTCTAATCTAGTCTTCTGAGATGTCTCCCATGTCACTGGGTCACTTTGAGAATTGTTTAGGAATTCTTCAAATTCTAAGTTACAATGGTAGATATTCTTATGGTTGGGTAATCCAATCTACTCTGAATAGAATCCATTCATTGATTTTTTTTTTTTTTCCCGGTACTGGGGATCAAACTCTGGACCTTGTGTTTACCAGGCAGGTACTTATGCAGCTAAACTATATCCCCAGACCCCCATTTATTGAATTCTTAATAGAAAACCTTAGTCTTTTGCCTTTATGAAGGTCAATAATACAATATAGATAAAAATCAAGCAATTCACACATTGATGTAACAGGTGCCTGTGTTGGTACGAAATTCCTGTAAGAGTCTCTCTTTCTCTCCCCCCTCCTCTTCACTCCTCTCCTCTTTGAAAGCATGATTACACAATGGAAATGATCATAAGATAAACTCCTTCACTGCTCCAAGCCCATAAGCCATTTCATTACTCAGCTGGCATTCACCAAACCTTCAGGTTGTAAAAGGAGTCTATTTATGAAATATCTGGCTATGGTGTATAATAAACAATGCCAGAGTGAACTAAAAACAGACTAATTTAATAAGCAATTTTTCTCTCCAACAATGTTTAAATTTACATAATCAACTGGCTATAATATTTAGCATACTTTTAATGTTTCACGTTTGTTTACACTACAACTCTCTGCTTAAGACTTTTCCATTCACCAAAATATTGATTGTCCTACAAAGGGTATAAAATAGCAAATATTCCACTGGTAATCATTATATGAATGTGAGAGACGTGAAAGGTAGAGCTACTGTACTTTTCTTGTTAATTGCGAACTTGATATTTCATTAAAATGTATGAGATGACAAAATCTCTAAAAATGCTTTAGAGCTATTACTAACAGATGAAGCATTCTACAAAGTATTAATATTACCACCATTAAAATAGTTTTGTCTAGTGTGTGTTTATCTCCAGATTGGAAACAATGGCAGCTCGAACAGGAAAACACCCCTGAGTGTTGCAGTATGAAAGCTAGCTATAGCTTTAGAGCCACATAGTTATCTCATGGCTTCACAACTAAAGAAGAAAAATATTGAAGCCAGCATTATAGGATGTAATAGAGTAAATAGTTCTATTTTTCATCACCTTGGGCTCTGAGAAGAAGACACTGCAGAGTTACCTCGATAAGGGAAGAGCTCAGATATCAAAATACATTAACTTTGCTTTAATTGACTTAAACAGATCCAGAGCTTTCTAAATGCACATGATGTTATTTCTGCATAGCGGACAAAATAGATCTATTGGTTAGATTACAAAGCCCCATTGCATGTCTCTGTCTGGTAAGAGAGGAAAAAAACCTCTCTTATTTCTTAGTTTGCTTTAAAACACAAGTGCCCATGCATTCTCGCTCTGTCTCTCTCTCTCTGGAAAACGTACATATTTACTAGCTTTATTCTTCTTCTATATTTTAGGGAAGGGTCTACAAGGTGTTCAGGGTCTCACTACTAGATCAGTCTTCTAGTGATTCTCCTGTTTACAGCCTCCCAAGAGCTGGGATTACAGGTGCACGCCACCACACCCAGCCTCAACTGCTGTCTTAGTAGCGCTGGGGGTGGGGCTGGCACAGCAGGCCTGGGTTTCGAACCCCCAGCCCCTGTGCCTGCTTGTAAAGAGTTTTAATCCACTGAGTTATTTGGCCAGCCTATTAATTAGCTTTAGATAAATAATTACTTTATTCTTTCTTCAAAATATCTCCTGGTAATATTAACACATTATTCTTTCATAGTCCAGAATATAGTTAGTTAACAGTAACGATAAAAAGCCATATTTAAGTTTCTTTTCTAAATCATAAAAATATTTATTTCAATCCCTTTAGTTCCCTGAAGTGATCTCTAAATGATCGGATGACCGTTTGACACAATGTAATGATCTTTTTCCCCAGCACCTTCTTCTCTGTTATTCTCTGTTTTGGTAGTGTGGGTTTTGAAAGCCAGAGATGAATGGCTGCTAGGTAGAGCTAGCTGGGGAGGCTCGCGGACATCGCATCCACTTTCCCATTCATAGGTGAGAGAGCTGAAGCTCAAAGCAGGGAAGTGACTTGTCACATATCTGGGGTGTGGCAGCATGTACTCTAGACTCCAGATCCTACTATATTTGGACCACTTTTAGAGATCTGGGAGAGAAAAAAAGAGAGAGAGAAGTACAAGCATAAGCTTCCATTTCAACCAACTCCTTTTGAATTTAGATTGTTTCGGTTTTTGGTTCAAATAAACTACAATCATTTCCTGTTCTGATATGAGAAGAATGTGGGAATTTTATAGATGTTTCTCTTGTAGTTGAATTAAATCATGAAGCTTCCTCTATGTCTCTGGGTTCATTCAAAATATTTTCTCCTAGAGTCTCAGCACCTAGGAGTCCTGCTTTGGATCTTGAGTTCACTAAGCACCAGTCATGGCCATAAAAAGGTTAGAAGCTTGTGATGATTTTCAGGAAGTTCCTGGCCAAGGTGACGAAGGATGCCACTACCTTGCCGGCTTTCTACACTCCACCACACATGCAAGGACCAGCAAATGAAAAAATTCACCTTAGCCCACTGCGCGGAAGCCAACACTCCATATTTCTTTAATAATCCTAAGCCAAATGTTATTGAATGGATGGCTGTAAGTGCTTTGTGTATTTTAGGGAAATATTTACAAAGGAACCCTTCCCACATGGGGCACACAAGACTCTTATAAATGAACATTAATTATGCGTTGAAAGTTAAAAGTATCATTGAGCAAGAGTAGTACTTGGTAAAATACCAGTATTCTACCTCATGGATCTCCAAATGTAGGCCAGGCGTGATTCTATATTTTCAGCTAAGAACTAAAATTATTTTGCAATTATTTAGTTGAGCATAAATATTTAGAGACAGTTTCTGCTAACAAATCTTGCCTCTAGGAGCCAGCCCCATAACAATATTCTCAGCACTGGTTTTCCACCCATAAATCAGATATCTAACTTCACACCTTCTCTATTTCATTTTTATTATTTTGTGTGGTACAGTTGCTCCCTTTGGCTTCTGGCCTCCCTTGGCATGACCTTGTAGGATGGAAACCTGGCTGGTCTCCTGGAACCTGCACTGAAAGGCAGAAAAGTTGTTCAACAGAATAGGTTGCACTGCTTTCCGAGTCTACCATTTTTCCTTTGTAAAGTTTTGATGAAAGCTTTGGATTTTTCAGGTGTGAGATTTGCCTTTTATCAAATGTGCTACCTGTTATGCATGCTCTTGCCCCTGTTCTATGTTTGAATATGTGTGCAGAAATGTGTGCCCTTCATCTATGGCATAGAAGGCTGCGAAAAGCACTAAGCCCTCAGGCTGAGAAATATTTGACCAGTTCTGAGAGTGAAATCAAGAGCTCAAAGCAAGAAGCACCTAGTGGTGGAGGGAGGGAGGTTTTCTTGTATCATGTGATTTTTAAGCACTACTATTCCTACAAACTTTCATCCTTTGAAAATGTACTGTCGCTTAAGAAAGGGTTCTGGAATTTTCTAACTCTCCACTAAAACTTCATTGGGAGTGTCATTGGCAGCAGCTCTCCAGCTGAGCGCTCTGTATATGGTAAATAAATCATGTGAACAACGGTCCCCAATTTCACATTAATTGTTTGGAAATCACCATAGCATCAAACATTTTGTTAAAAGTCTAGAAAGAAATAAGTGTAGCTCTTTTGTTGTTGTCATCGTTGTTTTGCTTTGGAGTGATTTGTTCTAAATACAGCTTAACAGGCAGATGACTGGTTTGTGACTAGAGTATCTTTTCTGAGATGAAAAAACAATACAAATGCTTCCCTAAAGGAAGCCAACCAGGCACAAAGCAACACAGAGACCATGGAATGGATGCACCTGGGGGAAATCCTTATCACAAATTGGATTGACAGGGAGGACTCCGTGCCTTCCCCAGCACACATGCCTCTGAAAAGCTGAAAGGGAATCACAATGCTTCAGCAATGAGAACTGGGAATTGCCTAAGTATGAGAGTTTCAAATTGCTCAGGCATTAAGAGAGTAAGAACATGAAATGCAAATATTGCAGGAATAAAGGGGGAGAAAATAGGGCGCAAAACACGTATCATTGAGAAATGGGAGCAGAATCTGGAGCCATACTCTGGGGTTTGAATTTGGAGAGATTGCTTATTCCATGAGGAAGGCGATGTGCATATATCCCCCCTTTCTTTCACAGCTGACTTCATTTTGAACATCACACCTGAACAGAGAGGAAAGGCGGGGCTTCCTTCATGATGCAGTTAAGCATGGAAGAGGAAAATCTGTTTGGATCCCACTGTTCAAAATCTTTCTTGCTTATGAAACAAAAAGACTGAAGAGATTCAAAAGTCAACCTGTATCTGTCTGCAGAAGTTGCTATCAGTGTTAGAAATTAAGACTTCTAATGTTGTGCAGCGCTCTCTTGGCTCACTAGAAAGTTAGGGAGGGGTCAAGTAGCATGAAAATAAAACAAGGAACTTTATTCCACGGAACTTACGAGAAATATTGTCACACTTCTTTAAGACTGTCTTTATGAGCATCACCTGGAAGATTGTGGCCAATTAGACCTACATTTTTATTTTTGTAAGAAGGGCTTAAAAATTCTTGTGTTAAACAGATTCCATGCAAGCAGTCATGCCCCTTCCAATTGAAATAACCTCCAAGCTATGGCCGTAACATAAGAATTGTGAACTTTCAGACCCTATCTCACCCAGAAGATTTCTGGAGATGAGAGCACTGACCCCACTGAGGTGAAGAGACTGGTGCCCCAAAATGACAGAGACAGTTTTATGGCCAAGTGAAGGGCAGGAAAAACAGCCTGGATTCTTTCCATGTTACTTTCTGCCCACCATGGTTTGGAGGATGAAGTTAATGATAGGCATTTGCCTAGGCTGGTGTCAGTGGAAGTTCAAACCTCGGGGGATGGAGATCAACGAAGGCAATTAGGTTGATTCTTCCCAATGGAAAACAAGAGGAACTAGTTTATAACATGAGCAGTATGAGATTTTTCTCTGATGTACCATATTAGCGCCTATGTTTCTCTCCCTTGCCAGCCACCCACTAGAGCATATTAAATATTCGGATGAAGAAGCAGTGTTCTCCTCACACAGCTGTGGTTGATACAATGATTAGCATGCCAAAGTGGGAGGCAGAAAGGCTGGTTAGGAGGCTACGCTCTGTCCATGGCTTTTAAGAAGCACGCTCCGCCCCTCATGTGTCCTAGACAGTTGCCTCCTAGGATGGGAACAAACCTAAATCTGTATTGCTGGCTTGACTTCTCTTTTTCTTAATGGCTTGTTCTTGTATCCTATGGAACTCTTACCAAGGGGCTCTTCCAGCATATCACAGAGTGCCTTCCTAGCACGGGCTGCCACGCTCCCAAGAGGTAGTGCTGTGTTCCTGTCAAGAATGAAGTCCCTGCTACTGGTGAGGTCTGGGCTGTGCCTTGAATAAGTGGCTGCAATTCTCTACTGGTCGGCTGCCTGCTCTGTCACAGAGCCCACCCTGCAATCTCCAAGGGTGATCAGGAATACTGAATGAGAGGATGTGGGTAGTATAGTCTGAAAAATGCCTGGTTCATAATAAACTTGTGATAATGCTTATTACTGTTATTATTATCCTTGAAAAGATGATTGACAACATCTCTGGAATAGAGACACAACTACACAGAGAATGACGAGGCAAAGTCTTTGATGTTGAAAGAGCTTTTCTGTAAAACATTAACCTACGTCTCCACCCAGGGCTCCATAAATGTTTTTATATCCCCTGAAGTTCTAATGTTCCACATGCAGCTGGCCCTTAAGTGAGATGTGCTTATACCCTGGAATTCTTTGTCTTTTTACCGGAAGCTAAAAATGAAAAGGCTCAGATATGCTTGTGATCCCTGGAAGAGCAAAACAAAAACAGTCATACTAATTAGTAGCTACCAGAGCTGTTCAAGATGGCAATAAGCAGTGAATTTATGGTTTTGTTAAGAGTCAGGATACATTTGAAATCTTTTATATAATATTAGATATGAAAATACACACCATCTGGACCTCTTGCTGGAAGCCTTCAAATGTCTATATCTCACAGGAATCAAACCCATTTTACCTGCTAGGGAATAAAACACCTGTTTCACATATTACTTCACACTGGGTGATGAACATTTCCACTATCTCCAGCCAGAAAGAAAAAATTGAAACTGTGGCTTCACATTGTTTAGTAGATTTTAAAAAGCTAGCAGGGTTGGGGGTGGTTTTAAAATGTGGTTGAGAGAAGGCTCAACAAATTGCCCCTATAATAACCTTTAATAATTTGGGGGTGGGTTCTGTGCAGCTCAGTTTCGTATCTCTAGAAATGCATTTTCTTCTCATTATAAATCTGCTTATGAAAACACTTCGTGTGACGAGCCAACTGCACCTTGGCTGCTGGCTGCATCTTGTAATGGATGGTCCCAGAGTGGATAGAAGGCTGTAACTCACCAGAGGAACTCTGGTGATGACATGAAATAGTTGAACAGTTTATGAATAGCTTTAGAATCTTGAGAGGGAGTAAGGCTCTGCTTCTTTTCCGAGGACATCTGCTGTTATTCTGTAGATGCCTTTTTGCAAGCTGGGGTGGAGTGTGCTCCTTAGCATATCTTCTTTTTTTTTTTAATGTACTTACTACAGGGTCTACAGGGTCTCACTACATCAGATTGGACTCGTAGTGATCCTCTTGTTTTCAGCCTTCCAAGCGCTAAATTTCCAGGTGCACACTACCATGCCCAGTCTGTCACTGTCTCAGGGAGCCCTGGGCATGGGGCTGGCATGGCTCTCTGGGGACTGAACCCCAGTCCCTGGGCCTGCCTAAGCAGGCACTTTAGTCCACTGAGCTATCCGGCCAGCCCTCCTCAGCATATCTTTCTGATTCACTTTCATAAATCCTTTTGTTCTTCAGTTGGAACCAATTTTCCTGATAAACAATCTGGTTGCTCCCTTTTTTAAAAAAAAAAAAAGTAAAAAAACATGAGAATATTATTATCTTCCTTAAAAATATCACAATGATTCTTTGGTATCTTTAAATAGCCAGTCAATGTTCAGGTTTGCAATTGTCTCATGATTTGGGGGAGTTTATTTGTTTAAAATCAAGTTCAAGATAAGATCCACATATTTTTATTTCTTTGCAATATATTTCCTTGCCATTTACCCTGCCACCTTCTTTTTTTCATAGAAATTACCTAGGTCTGTGTTTTGCTAATTGCATCTCCATGGTGTCATTTAACAAGTTCTCGTATCCTCTGTTTTTGCTATGGTAGGAGAGAGCACGCACAGTGTGTAGTACATTATACAGTTCAAAGACTTGTTCAGTATCTTTATAGTAGATGAAAGGCTTGATGTGATTAAGGCTTGATTTATTTTTCACAAGGTGCTCTGGATGTTGGTATTTCTTCCTCTACTGGAGGCTTCTGTTGTCTGGTGGTTTCCATTTCTGTCACGTCACCAGTTATTAATGTTTAACATCTAGATTCCTGAGTTTATTCTATAAAAATATTGCTATTCTAATCCTATTATACCTTCCTTGTTTACTGGCTACAATAATTCCATACAGACTAGCCAGGCGTGGTGGCACACACTTGTAATCCCAGAACTCTGGAGGCTGAGGCATGAGGATTGCTTCAAGTTTGAGACCAGCCTGGGCTACAAAATGAACTGAAGTCCAGCCTTAACTGTACTGCAATACCCTGTCTCAAAAAGAACAAAAAAAGAAAATTCCATAAAGAGAAACATTTCTCTGATCTATCTTGGGATATTAAGTCAAATAGTTTATAGAAGAAAGACAGTCTGATCATTCCCTTTATATATCAAATTTTTTTTTTTAGGAAGATGATTTTTCTACCTTTTCTAATAGTTAACTAATTGTGAAGTATCATTATGAACACATGGGTTTCAACAGTTGAACAAAATCAGTACACTAATGTTTTATATGCCTTGATGGCTCTTCTTTTCTGAAGTAAATTTTAGTAGCTTTCTTACTTCCTGCTAGAAAATCTTTCAGGCTCATTTCGTGCATATTCTACCTCAGCCCTGGAAATGACCATTTCTTAAACGTGCCTAGGTTATTTTTCTCTCTCTCTCTCTCTCTTTTTTTTTTTTTTTTGTCGGAACCGGGGGTTGAACTCAGGCCCT
Source organism: Ctenomys sociabilis (assembly GCA_004027165.1). Taxonomy (NCBI): domain Eukaryota; kingdom Metazoa; phylum Chordata; class Mammalia; order Rodentia; family Ctenomyidae; genus Ctenomys; species Ctenomys sociabilis. The sequence goes on along the minus strand of PVKA01012633.1, from coordinate 15,988 downwards.
TGCGCTTGCCCGGGAGCACTTATCCACTGAGCCATCTCCCCCTTCCTAGGTTATTTTTTATGGGAAATGGTATTTGGGTTCTACAGTCTAGACACTAAGACTGACCAATATTAGGAGGCTGCTAGGTTGTTCTAGATCTTTTTAGTGGACAGGAGAACTCAGTGATATGTTTACCATTAATTATAGTGATGCATCCCATTCAAAGTCAGGGACACAAATTTTTTTTTTTTATATATATTTGGTACAGGGTCTCACTATGAAGCTTGGATTCATAGTGATCCTCCTGTTTTCAGCCTTCCCTGCACTGAGATTACAGGCATGCACCACCACTCCAGGTTTTGGTGGCCAGCTCTGTGTGCCCCTGGTGAAGTCCACGTGGCATGTGGTGCTGGGGATTGAACCCTAGTCCCTGTGCTTGCCTAAGCAGGCATTAGTCTGCTGAGCTGTCTCCCTGGCCTCCACAAAATTTTTGTATAAACTCTTCAGTGTTACATCTGTATCTCTTCTCTCCCTTGTCAAATATCCTAATTTCTCAACAATGACAGCAACACTGGACCTGAAACTGTCTACAATTATTCCTACATTTACTGCAGAGAATTTAAAGGAAATTGTTCCATCCCAGAGCACACTTGCAATACAGTCAAAGTAGCAGTACCTACTCTACCAGTGGCACTGATTATTGAAAAAAGTATTGTTTTACTTCTTTTTGTGTAATGTAATATTTCCCAGTAGAGATGTCAGATCACAGTTTTTGTGTTACATGAAATTACTTTTCTCTGATTATGCTACCAACTGCATGTGCGTTGGGTTTGTTTCATTTCTTTTTCTAAAATTTGCTTTTAAATTTTTATTTTTGTTTTACAAGAAGTGTGTAAAATATTTACATGGTGTGAAAGTCAGATCCACAAATAAGACAAATTCAATAAAGTCTAGCATCTGTCCCTGTCCTTTATTCCTTCTTTATTCCCATAAATCACAGACAATGTTTTCTTTTAGAAAATTCCTTCCCCCTTAGGTTGGTGCAAGCCTGTAATCCCAGTTGAAGCAGGAGGACCACAAATGTGAGCCTAATCAGGGCAACTTAGTAAGAACCTATTTCAAAATTTAAAAAGCACTGGGGATGAAGCTCAGTACAAAGGCCTTGAGCTCAAGTAATAATAAAAAAAAAGTTTTTTGTTGGTTTAATATAAGTTGGTATCTGTCTAGTTATCTATCCTTCTCTTGAGACAGTGACCTACTATACACATTTTAAACCACTCTATTTATATTTTTACTTTTTTCAGTCCAGTGAAACCTCGAGAGCAGCAACATACGAATATATTTCTTAACCTTTTTTCATTGCATAACACCAATTCCATGGCTAAACCATAGTTTATTCAGCCAGTCTCCTATTCATATCTATTTGGGTTAGCTTTACACCTTTGCTGTTAAAAACTGTAGCCGAACATGGTGATGATTGCCATCTTACTTCTTTCTCTATAATTCACAACCAAGATAAGGAGCCGGGGAGGTAGCTCAGTAGAATAAGCAAGTGCAAGGTCCTGAGTTCAATCCCTGGTACTGCAAAAACAAACAAACAAACAAAAAACAGAAAAAAGATAAAATGATAATCATTCCTATAAGTGATATTTGTGGAAATGAGTTTCAATGCTGTAAGATTCTAGAGAGATTTATCAGCTCTACCTTCTCTCTGGTTAATCTAGAGGTAAAGATAAACCAAAAGATAAAGCAAGAGCAATCTATGTATGAAAGTGGCTTTCATGTTTGTTGATAGAGTTGTTTTCCTTTTTAATTCTCTCTTCTTTAGATTTAAAATGGTTTGGCCCTCTCTGCATTCTGGTAGTCATCGGGTGTGAGTTAGCTTGCTTTTTTGTTATGTTTTGTTGATCCATTCTCAGATCTTTCTGAACTGAAAAATGACATACCTAATTTTTATCCTCAAGTTACTATCCTCGATGATCCTGTTTCCGAATGCATACTCTGTGCGTAGTGCCAGTCTACAAATTCTTTCTTGCCACAAGGTAAGCACACAAATTACAATAAGCATATCAAAACTCTTCTGATAATTTGATAACAAGTTAGTATCAAGTACATGGTCAGAGGCATTTACCAAGTTATGGATTCATTGTGGATTAAAAATGTTTTTAAAACTCATCTTTTATCCTTCCATCATAGGTAGAGTAAGACTCATTGCTTCTTTTGCCCTTTTTTTCCCCATCTATGATGTCCTAAGCCATGTGATCATATTTTAGTGGCAGTTTAATTTGTCAATCTTTTTTTACATAGTTGAGTTTTTAAAGAAAGATTTTCATATTCTGAGATAACAGTATGTCTTCAAAAGAGTATACTTGAATATGCTTTCCATTTTCTTTCAGATAAATCTTTAATCAATAGAACATTTGTATTTATAAAGAGTGGAAGGTATGGGCCGGCCAGATAGCTCAGCAGTCTAAAGAGCCTGCTTAGGCAAGCTTAGGTAAGCACAGGGACTGTGGTTTGACCCCCAGCACCACATGCCTTGCCAGCCACGACCCCATGGTGGGCTGAGCTGGGCACAAAAAAAAAAGAGTGGAAGGTAAAGGTTTGATTTTACTGTTATGAAAAGATATCATATCTATCGCTCTTTCTAATAAATTATCAGTAATTTTTGGAAGTTTATGTTGATAGCCATACCCTTTTTTTTTTTTTAATAAACCCCCCCTTTTTTTTTCTGGCTCAGCCTGCCCTAGGGTCAGGGCTTGTGCGGCATGTGGTGCTGGGGTACTGCAGTCCCTGTGTTTGCCTAAGCTTGCCTAAGCAGGAGCTTTAGACCACTGAGCTATCTCAGCAGCCCAGCGTGTTGTTTCTTTTTGTTTTGTAATCAGTATATTAAGATATTCACACATTTTAACAGTTGCTTAAATTTTGATGCCCAGAATAAGCATGTGAACATATGACTTTTTAAAATATAAAGTTGTTCATCATTAAGTTGCTATACTATTACCATTAAATTACAGTTACTTTGGCATTAAGTCAAATGGGTTAAAGTAAGCCTGTAACATACCTATGGAACACCTTCTTATATTACATATGCAAATTACCTTTTCATGTAGTCTCTTTAATTTCATTTATTATTATTTTTTTATTGAAGAACAAATAGCAATGAGACAGTTTCAAGACAAATTAACAGGACAGATTCAACAAATCAATACATTGCAAGATGTTTTTGTAATGTTTTGGTGTCATATAAGGTGCATACATGATATTATACTTACAGGTATTATTATAGCAGATGTCTCTGATCGGTGAATGAAGAGACTGCAGCTATACACCTGTCTTATTTCTCTATAGCTGATAAGTGTCACAGATTCAACAATTAACACCCTCAAACTTGTTATCTTCTCAGTGTCTGTCCATAGTACTAGAAGCCAACATAATATCTTGTCCAACCACTATTAGCGCAAGTCTTGCTTCTCATAGAATTATGCAGAAGCACTGCATATTTATCCTAACTGTACTGTTTATATACACACATCATGATTCTTCCTTTGTATCCCCCCCTTTTTTTGTCTACACCTGTCAGAGATGGACACTCCATTGTCATTAAACCAATTTGGGTGCCTGAACTTGGCAACACAATCCAGAATTCCACAACAATAGTGACTTATCTGAAGAAGTTGTTGACCATAACCATTTACAGCTCAATTTATTATTATGGCCCCACGTTATATGCCTCATTTTTATACTTTTCTGCTGGATGGTTAAGACCAAGATAAATCAAAACCTATATACCAAAAGATGTAGCTTTTGTTTTTGATGAGGTCAGTGAAGTCCCGTCAGGGTTTATCTTGTAATCCTGTACCTTATTCTGCAGATCCTTTGTCTGTGTCATCCATGTGGATGAGTCACAGCCAATGCTTGACCAGTTTGCTCTCTGTGAGAGCCTGAGAGAAAGTTTTCTCTCCATGTGACTCTCCCCAGGCAAACTATACATCATCAGTCTCTTTCCTCTGTGTCTCCATAATCTCCTTGATCAGAAAATTTGGGGCACAACTGGGTTTCATGATGTTACAGTACAGGTTTTCCTATGCCTCTTCAACCCAGCTCTGAAGTCACAACTCAAGTGCTTATCATGGTCCAATAAAGAAGGGAAAAACAATGCAACAGTAGTGGTCAACAGTTTTATATATATATATATAAAAAACTGTTTTATATATATATATATATATATAAAACTGTTATATATATATATATATATATATATATATATATATATATATATATATATATATATATATATGGCATTCTGGAGTGCAATCCCAGAAATGCAGGCCCTTAAGAAGCAGCATTATAATAATCCCCTTCTTTAGAAAGGTATCATTTTTATCAGTATTATCACAGGCTAAATTATATTTTATGCCACCTTCAAGTAATAGTTGAAACAGTAGAATGCAGAGGCATCACAATGAGTCCCACTTAATACAAATAACTATGGACAGACCAACACTTCCACAAACTGTTTCCTTTTTCTCATTGCCAGTTAAATACAATTTTAATCCATAGGTTAATAATGAAGAGTCATACACTAAAGTCAATGCATGTATCTAGCACTTCAGTCTAAGCTTGTCCATGTATAGAACTGAAATCAATTACAAGGCATGGCCTAACAGAGATCAGAGTTAGGTACTTTTTACAGGCATGAAACTTCATCCTGCATACTGAAGTCATCACACATACAAGGCAAAGTCGGAGCTTTTGTGTTTGTGTTTTCTTCATTTAACTTTTAAAATACTGTATAATTGAATATTTGAAGCAAAAACAATAATGAGTCATGAGTGTATGATGGTTCTAGTCCTTCGCAACACTCACTACTGCACACCACATTCCAGCAGTGAGCATTATTCACTGGCCCCATTAAGAGATCTGACATTAGGGCTGGGGAGATAGCTCAATAGAATAAGCACTTGCCTGGCAAGCACAGGTTCCTGAGTTCAATCTCTGGTACAAAAAAAAAGTCTAACATTGAACATCAGTTCTGGGATGGTGTTTGTCCTTCTCATGGGCTTCTCCATTATAATGGCTTTGTCTTTCCTGATTTGGATCAAAGTCTGCCAGTTCTACCCGATCCATTTCATTGGTCTCGTCTACTTCCCTCCTCTCAGGTAAGTTTTTCCAGTGATGAGAATTTATCAGAGAAAGAAAGCCATTTTCAGGGAAGTTTATGTTAAATTCAGTGCTTAGATGACCCTTTTCATATGGTCTACAATACATTGGTATGCCTTCACTTAGCACATACTTGATGTCCCCCTGTTTGAAAATTTGACCTGGATGACGGTGATGACTATCGTTCAGTTGTCAAGAGTGGATATTGACCTTATCAGATACAAAAGTTACATTTCTTATTATATAGGTCTTGCTTTATCTTGCTTTTAACTATACAACAGAAAAGTATAAAAACAAGGTATAAAAAGTAAAGCTATATTAATATGCTGAGCTGTAAAAGGCTCAAGACAACAACTTCTGACATTGCTAGCGCAATACCCCAATATAGTCTAATAGTCCATAATAGTAGTGAGTTACCAGCACAACTGGCAAGTGTCCAAAGTTGTTGACTTGAGCCTTTTACAGCTCAGCACATTAATATGGCTTTACTGTTTATACCTCATGGTTACACTTTCCTGCTGGATGGTTAAGAACAAGTCAAAGCAAGACCTATATCACTAAAAATGTAACTTTTGCTATCTGATAGAGTCAGTCAGATCCCCTCAGGATTTACCCTGGAACCGTGTACGGCATCTTGCGGCTCTTCTGACTATTCAGCCATCTGGATGAGTTACAGCCATTGCTTGACCAATTTACTCTCTGTGTAAATTCACTTTAAAAACCTGGAGCTGGTGGGATTTTTTTTTTTTCTAGAAGCTTTTAAACTACTTTCTAACTTTTTCCTAGTTACAATCTTTTAAGTAACTCTTTTAAGAGCTTAATTATTATTTATATATTTTTATAACATTACAGTATTTTTACTACTTTATACCTTATGTAAGTGATAAATTTTACTGAATCATGGCATATGATCTCCTTTATATGTATCTTGAATGTAGTAACACTTCAGAAAGTTTAGTGTCGCTGTGTTTCGTGCTGCTATGAGAGAATACTCCAGGCTGAGATATGCATGGAGAAGACATGCATGGAGAAGACGTGTATGAAGGTCTCAGTTCCAGAGACCAATAAGTTGAGGTGAGAAAGGCCAGCGCTGACCAGGGCCTTTGCTTTGACCTCCATGGCAGAATGGGAAAGGGGTAAGTAAAAGGAGTAGGCACCTTTCATGACAAACCCCACTCCCTTGGAAGATTGGATTAGTTAATTCTCAAATGCAGAGAGAGTCTTTACGACTCAAAGATCTGTCTGTCTCTTCCCTGTCTCTGACTTTCTGTCTCTGTGTCTTCTTTGTCCATCTCATCTCTGTCTCTCTCTGTCTCTGTCGCTCTTGCTTTCCCTCATCCCTGTCCCCCTCCTTCTCCCTGTCCCTCATCCCTCTCTCTCTCTCCCTCTACCCCTCCCTCTCTCCTTCCTCTCCCTCTCCCTCTCTCCCTTCCCTCTCACTGGGAATTCAACTCAAGGTCTTCTTACTGAACTACAACTCTTTCTTCTTTGTTTTTGCATAGGATCTCATTAAATTTTACTAAATTGCCCGGGTTGGGCTTCAGCTTAAAATCTTCTTGCTTCAGCCTTCCAGACTATTTGTATTACAGGTATGCGCTACCAGGCCACATCCTAATTATCTCTTAAAATACTGTTATATTTGCAATTAAATTTCCCACACAAATCACTGCTCAGCCTTTTGGCTAGGATCAAATTTACAATACATGCTTTCTGGGGGAAACATTCAAATCCTGGAATTTGACAACCTAATTTTTTTCCTAAGTTTTATACTTATTACTAATGTTGTTTAGAACATGATCTTATTTTTAAAATGTCTGCTGGACAGTATTAAAATTATTTCCTTCTCACTTTCTAGCATTATTTTGTCATCCTTTTTCTTGGACAGAGTTCTCTATAATGAAACAAATTTTGGGTTTCGTGTCCCTCCTTGTTGTCATTTTGTATTTCTTTAATTTCTACTTTTAAAAATTTTGTTGGAATTATCCTAACTTTTCAAAGTGGGACACACTGATTTCCATTATTTTTTTCTTCTTAACATATATATTTAAAGATATAAACTTCCCTATAGTTATTACTATATTAGTCACCGTATGTTCCCTGGGGGAAAATATCTGACATGCGTAATTTAAGCAGCAAAGGGTTATTTTGGCTTGTGGTGGCAGCTGTTTCAGCCCATGGTTGCCTGGCTCCAGGGCAGGAACATCATGGTAGAAAAATCTGCTCATGTCATACAAAGCAGGAAACAGCACAAGATAGAGACAGAGAAGAAGGAATTGGGGGCAAGAAGGTCCCTTTCCAGGTATTGTCCCCAGTGTCCTACCCCTCGAACCAGGGTCCACATCCTAAAGATACATTCAGTTCTGGACTCACCTGTGCACCAATCCACTGATCATGTTGGTGATCCCCCCAACTGACCAATTACCTTTTACCTGAGAACACATGGATGAGCCCATGGGGGAGATTTCTTGTCCACATCGTAACAATAATTTTAGTAAAACTAGACAACTTTTGTTCTTTATTAGTATTTTCATTATTTCCTTCTGGTGATTTGTTATTGTTGTTGTTGTTTTTGTTCCATAAAGTTCATCTCCGGCCACTTATTTGGATTTTTGTAATTTTGTTTTGAAACATATGATTTTCTTTTCATACTACAATCTAATTTACCCACAGGCAGAGAGAAAGAGAGAATGTGATCATTATCATTCTGGTTCTTCAGACCTGGTTTAAAGACTTCTTCTATTTCCTAGTACATAGTGGATCCAACTTTATTTGAAAACAACATGCTACTGATTCTAATATCATATCAATTACTGCTATACTCTCTCTCAAGTAAATGTTTGTTTAAAAAAAAGGTAATAAATGGAAACAAGAGAAAAGAAAAAATGTCATAAGACTGTCTTGCTACAACATTGTATATGGTTAGATATCTAAATTTCTTTGTAAAATATGTAATTGCTTATTTTTACATTTTTTTAAATATTTTTTTTATTTTTTCTCATTCTGTAGGGACTTAAACTTTAGTATATCAACAACTGAGGGAAAACACCTGTTCCATGTCATGGATAAGGCGTTTGATTTTCAAACAGATAGTGGTGTTAAGTTCAACTGCCTATGTTATAGGATACCATTAAGCTTCTCTTCTGGAGGGCTAACAACTTAAGTTTGCAGTCCAAAAATTAGAGAAAAAGAAGGGCCACAAGGACTGCCAACATTTTGCTCCTAGCCCTTCAAGGTCAGTGAGGACTCATGACATAAGAGAACCTGTATTGTAACATCCTATAACTCAGTGATGTCCCAAATTTTTGATCAAGGAGATTATGGGGCCACAGAGGAAAGTAATCAATGATGTAGAGTGTGACTAAGAGAGTCACATGGAGAGAAAACATTCTCTCAGGCTTTCACAGAGAACAAATTGGTCAAGCAATGGCCGTGACTCATCCACATGGCTGATACTGACAAAGGATCTATAAACTGCTGTACAGTGTTTCAGAGTAAATCCTGAGTGGACTTGACTGACCTTGTCAGATATAAAAGTTAAATTTTTTTATTATATAGGTCTTGCTTTATCTTGTTCTTAACCATCCAGCAGAAAAGTACAAAAACAAGGTATAGAAAATAAAGCCATGTTAATATGCTGAGCTGTAAAAGGCTCAAGTCAACAACTTCTGACATTGCCAGTTCTGCAGATAACCCACTACTATTATGGACTACTGGACTGTATTGGATTATTTTGCTGAATTCACACACCTACAATATTTGAATGGCAATGGAATACCCATCTCTGACAAAACTAAACAAAAGAGGGGGATATAAATGAAGGATCATTTTGTAGTGAAAAAAATATATCCATATATACAAAATAGATAGGACAGATATACTTTCTCTTAGTTCAATGAGAAGAAAGATTTGTACTGATAGTTTTTAGACAAGATATCACATCTGCATCTTGTCCTCTGAATACTACAAAGACAACAATATGCAATGTATTAATTATTGTAACTGTCCTACTAAATGGTTTTGAAACTGTCTCATTGCTATTTCTAGCTCAATAAAACTAATTCAAAAAAGGAAAATAACATATTCATTGTAATAGTACATGAATATCTAATATCACACATTTCTCAGTAGTACTTTTCAAATAGTCTTGCTTTGGAGGTGTGCAGAAAGGACTTACTAAGATACTAAATATGTAACTTTCCCTGGTTTCCTAGCAGATATTTATTTATATTAAGATATTTTAGTGATAAACAGACATTTAGACCTACATTCCTAGTGAACTAAATCTTTAGTCCAAATCATGACCTCTTCCCTGACATAGTCATATACGACAACCTTGGTGTCTTCCATGGAAAGCAGAATTTTAAACTGTGTCCCTAGATTTCCTGTTCCCTGGCTGAACATATCCTCTCTAATCCCTTGTACTGTGGATTAGCCAGATATTAACTCCAGAATATGATATGCCACAGGTAAACCAAATAAGGAAACTTACATAGGTGGGTCTAATGGAATCACGGGAGCCTTTACAGTAGAGATTGCTATTGTCTAGGAGCAAAAGCAGAAGCCAGAGATCTGCTTGCCAGAGAGGTTCTTTACTGTCAAAATGGAAAGGATCACAGTGGTCCCTCTGAATCAGCTCCTGGTTAAGAGCTAGCAGGTTCACACTGCAGTCTGTTCGCAAGAAGGCAGTACATTCCTTCCACAACCAGAAGTACTCAACTCAAACCTCTCCCTAGCTGGGCCTCCGCATAAGGATGCAGCCCACCAGCACCTGGAGATCAGGTCTGTGGAAACCTGAGCACACGGCCCAGGCACACCGTGGCGGGTTCTGAGCTCAGTCCACTGTCAGATATAAATTGGTATTTTTAAATCCTGATTTTATGATGATTTGTCTCACAACACTATAAAATTAGCATACTCTTTTTAATCCTCAAGAATACTTCTGTCATAATATCTATTTTGTCAGTGTTAAAAGTACATCAATTTTCTTTTGCTAGTATTTTGTTAGTCTTTTATCCTTTGTCCTTAATATTATTGTGTTAGGGTGTTGTGCTATTAGGAGGGTATAGAAAAAGGTTTAATGAAAGCTGAAAATTTAGGAATATTGTTTAAAGACATTTATTGTAATTATTGATATGCTTGATCTTAGACCATGAACTTTTTTCTATGCTTTTTCCCCCCTCCTGTTTGCCTTTTTAAAATAGTTTGCATTTATTTGTAAAACTTCAGTATTTCTCTTTTTTTATTGGTTTTGAAGTTATACATTCTAATTCTATACTTTTTTGTGGTTATCCTTGAAAGCTTACTATGCATAGTTCATAAAATATGGGCATTGTTGTGAATTTGCATACTTTTAGACATAGTGCCATGAAAATGTTCTTTATTGTGTAAATTCAATAAATGTATGGCCCAAGTTAGACATTCCTTGTGGGTTCTTTGCCATCACTCCCCATGTCTGAGAAAAAGGGGGACAGCTTCCTGTTCTTCTCATCCTGCTGTCTGTTCATAGTAATGCCTTCATATGAAATAGTGTTCAGATTTCATCATTCTTCCTGGTTTTGAACCCTTGGGAAAGTTACTTATCTCTTTGAACCTTACTTAATCTTTCATGAATTGGGAAGGGCTAGGTTATTAAGATTTTTGTGAAAAATAAATAAGATAATAGATGTATAGGACTCATATCAATCTCTAAGACTCCACAAAATCATTATTTTGTTTGTGAAGCATTGATTTTATTTTATTTTTTGTATCATGTATCTCTTTGCTCAAATAACTTCTCTTTTCTCAAAGCTTGTATATTTTTATGTATGTTTATGCTCACATATTCCTTTTCATCTCACTGAATTATATTGTCAGATTAGACAAAGTAGTCCATTAAAGATTTTCTGTAAGAGCTTAGAGGCAGAGTCTATCTTGGTCAAGGGGAAAGTGGTCCCAAGGGGGTACCATTTTGCTTGTTCTCATGATGCCCTTGAATACTATAACATGCCATAGAGTGAGTAAGTGACAATAAATGATAAACCTGAAAAAATATTATCACCATTAACAGCCAAGCAGACAGGCTTACGTAAATTGAATCTATGCAATTTTTAACCTATGTACTTGGTCATAAACCAAAGCCAAATGAAAAGCATTACTGCAAATAGACTTTCAAAAAGGGTTTAAGAGATTTTAGTAGCTTTCTAATTTTGACCATGGATGCTTATACCTTTTAATTTAGTGGATTTGAAGTGCTTGGCTTCAAGTAACATGTTGTACGAAGGTTATTTCTGGACTTTCTCTGTGTGTAAAGTGTAAAATTAGCATCCTTCTTTGGCAATTGAACCTCTTCATTTCAAAACTAACCCAACTCATCAGACTGCTATAGAGAAAGACTAATTAAATGTTCTTCTGCTTTAGGTTTAAGCTCTTTAGAGGCACAGATGCCTAGAGGTCAAATTAAGTGGCAAGAGTCAAAGAAATGATCTGTAGTATTTCAATTACATCAGAATATATAAAGGTTTTAAAAACCAGAACTACATATTATGATTACTGTAAAGCCTCAATATAATTATAATTGTTAATCCTTGAAGATGCAACCCAAGTGTGAGAATAAGGAAGGATACTTAAAGGATGTCTCTGACTTTCACATTTCTTTTCTTTACTGAAGCTGAACAGTTGCAATGGAAGCCCCTACAAAGTCTTTCTTCCACTGAAATCACAAGGAATAGCCCCACAATTGCAGAGACAGCAAAGACCCATGAAGGGGCAAGGGGCAAGCATGCTCAAAAGCATGCAAATCACCAACAACCAAGAGCAAAAAATAGATAGGTCCAAGGTCACCACTGCCAGGGGCAGGTATGAGAGTTCTTTGAACACCAAGAAAAACACTCAAAACCATGTTGTTTTCATTTTTTAAGGAACTAGGAATCTTACAAGCAGAAAAATGTGGAATATGGGCACAGACAAGCAATACAACAAGGTTTCATTGTATTTCGCCTTTCAAAAAATTCCACCAAAATGGGAAAATTGAATCATTATGTAGAAAGGCCACATAAAAGGAAATCTATGGGGTGCTCGAGGAGGAGGGGTTCATGTAGACACTGAGCGGGGTTCATTTTCATGAATCTATGTAGTGTGTACGACTTCTCTTCCAGGCATTTTGAGTTGTTAATTGTATTTAGTCTTTCTAACAGCCTTGTAAGGCAAAGATGTGAAGGTAAGGAAGATTTGGGAAACAATCATTAGAATACTTCTACAATTTGTCACATATTAACTATTTACCAGACTTTGAATCCGTGAATTGTAAGATAGTATATCATTAAATAACAGTACTGACAACTATCACAAGAATAGACCACATGATTCTAACATTAGAAATAGAAACTCAAAGAGGTGCAATAATTCCACCCCCTACAGGCAAATTGCAGGAAAATAGTTCAGTTATAATTTGAACCCAAACATATCCGATTCCAAAGTCTTATTCCCTTAAAAAGTTCTCTAATGAAAAGTCTCACCCCCACACTATATTATTGAGGCCAGGAAATGCCGAAGGTGACAAGCATTGCATAACAATAAACAGTCTTATTGCTCCATTTTCATGACAAGCTATCGTCTACAGGTACTCACCAAGCCTGGAGAGCTATCCTGCTCCTGGGCACTGGTAGCTGTTCCAAGCCATCCCCGCTCCTGCTAGCCTAGTGTTCCAACATAGCCTTGGATAGCTCCCACAGGTGCTGTCTTCATGGCTTCTACCATATTGTTGGAGCCCATGGTGTAGGCACAAAGATGTGCTTTAACTTCTTGCCTTGGCTGCCTCTGTCTCTTTCAAGATGTGAGGGATGGCAATGCCCAGCTTGAAACGTTTTCTGGGGACTGTGGTGTTTTTAATATCATTCACATTCCCCCTCTCTTCGAGGCATAGCTTGTCCTCAGCCTGGCTAGCTAGATATAGACCGTGCTCCCTTGAACCACCCTGCTAGCAGGCTGTCCTCATCGCAATTTAGCTCAATTTTGCTTGACTCTGGGCCTTACAGATATTTGTCCCTTCTCTCTCTCAGATGAGACCCCAGTGCCTGGCTCCTAATGCGCTGACTTCTCCTGGCTGACATGTTCCTGATAAAGCAGCGACAGTGTTTGTATTTCAGAGTGCAGAAATTTAAAACCTGGTTCTGTTGGTTTTTGATCTTATGCAAGTTCCCAAACCTCTTTGCGCCTCAACTGGCCACCCATCAAGTGAAGATAATAATGGGACCTACTTCACAGTATTGTTGTAAGGACAAAGTAAGTTATTACATGTAAAATGTTTAAACAGATTTTGATTCATAGTAAGTTATGTAACGTTTACTCAATAAAACAGAGAGAGTCTTTTATCAGAATGTTTCCAACACATTGTCATAAAGGGAGCTGGGATGAGGCTGGGGATTCAGGAACTAGTAAGAACGTAAGCCTAACTGTGATTCTGAAGCCTGGCTGGAGGGGAAAGAAAACCAGGAGGACTGCAGAGGACAGATCCTGGGTGGCCACAAGAGCCTACACTGGAGGCTGGAGCAGGTACCGGGGGCCTGCGTACCCTGTGCCTGAAGGCTGCACCAAGGCTGTAAAGGAGCCACAGGCTGACCCGGATGGGGTGGAATAACAACAGAGCTAGAATTTAAAATAATCCATGCGAACTGGGAGAAAACCTCACCAGAGCTGAGAACGTAGTCCCTCCTTCCTTGCTCCCACAGCAGTGCCCCAAAGATCTTGTATGACTGAAGGTGGGTGAAAGCGTCCCTTGAAATAGAAAATTAAGCAGTGTGGGATTTCTCATTGATTTTGTGGAATGACTAGAGGTAGAATTAATTTGCTTTATTTAAAACAAAGAAAAGGAGGGGCTATGATGTCATTTTTTGCTCTCATATCTATCAGTTGTATCAATCGTTTCTATTCTTTAATTTGGCTGCTATACGAGTATAAGATAGAACTAATGTTTGGATAATTTCGCCAGTCCCTATAGAATTTGACCCTGTGTGGTAGGAAGCGGGAAGCTCCCCAGCAGCACGCGAATATGCCATGGAGAAGCCAGCAGTTGCAAAGTTTGCCTCTTGTTTCCTTTTCCTTAGTATTCCCTTCCCAGCCCTTTTACATCACAGAGCGCTGGGGTGAAAGGTGCACTCCACCTTTCTTGGTGAGCTTGCTTTTCTAAAGATTTAAAAAGTAGAGGTGTATTGTATGTGGTTGATACATTGTGTCAATTTAGCTGGATGACTCTGGGGGCGCAGTTCCAGCTGGTGGGGGGTCTCTCCCTGGGGCACAATTCGTTCCGCCCCAGAGTGAATCAGCATAAAGAGACCATAGAAAGAGGTTGAGGAAATAGTCGATTTCCCACTTTGCGGGAGGAACTTCAGTCTTCGCATTCGGCTTGGACTTCGTCGCTTGGCTTGCAGGGTCAGACTCTTCGGCCTCCAGCTTGGATCCTTCACCTTCTGTCCCAGATTCTTCAGTCTTCTGTCGCAGACCCATTAGCTGATGAATAAAGACTTGTACAGAACAGCAGTGAGCTTCAGAATGTGGAACTGAACTCTTCAGTCTGGGGTGTGCAGATGCCCTCTGCACGCTCCCTCATCTGAGGCTGACTGTCCTAAACCAATCTTGTAATTCTTTATGTACTGTATATCTTGTGTTAATATCTGTTCCGTATATCTGTTCCTTTAAGTAAAACCCTGACCAACACATGTGTCCACTGCTTGCTAACTCCCTTTAGTTAACATAAGGAAGAATCCTCAAAAGGCTAAAGATCTCAAGGGAGAGATGTATCTCATAGCGGAAGGATATTTCTACTTTTGAAAACATTGCATGTGGCGTCCACCATGCACATGTAATACGGTGGGTGCCAAGGGGTGAAATGCAACCCATCCCACTCTGAGATGCTTGCCCTTCTGCTACGAGTCCCTCAAGATAGGCGGGGCATCTCTGCCTTATAAGACCTGACAGGTTTAGGTCTAACTGGATCAGTTATCTGATGCCACAAGATTGATTCTCTTCAGAATAACATGGTGCTTACAATGGCAGGCCCACTCCTCAAGCACCTGGGTTTGGACTCTGGTTTGGTCACTTACTTGCTATGGGAACTTGATGAAATTGTCAAACTTCCCTGAACCTCAGGTTGAAATAGTGATGATGATAAGCCATGTGTTTACTATGAAAATCAGTATGTCCCATACCTATAACCAATGCATAAAAAGCACATATAATCTTTCGAGCATGTGATATGGACTCAGAACAAGGTGGCTACACTTTCTTCCCGATGGTACTACCTGTCTACACTGGTGAGTACTTGATTTAATCCTTTCCAGCCAGGAAGGAAAGCCTGCTGTGACCCAGACCATTGAATACTGTGGTTGCTACATTGGATAACCATGGGAGTCACAGCTGAGCCCTCAGAGAAAAAAGGCTAAACATTCCAGGTGGCTTGCGGTGTGGACTTCTTGGTGCTGCTGTCTCAGAAGATAGGAGAGCTTCCAGGAAGAACTGGAAGGACCTATTGGAGACACAGTTCACTGAGAGAATGAACCTTCAGATAAACAGCATGGCAACGTAACTGTGTGGCCAAGTTATTGGTTATTATAAAGTGAAGGTTGATTTCAAGAGCAGCAGGAAGACTATTTGACTGTCTTCCAATTCCCTTGATATGAATTCTACAATATTTAAGGGGCATGAGCTGGGTGTGGTGGCGCATGCCTATAATCCCGGCACTTGGGAGGCTGAGGCAGGAGGATTGTTCTGAGTTTGAGACCAGCCTGAGCTACAAAGTGAGTTTAAGGCCAGCCTGAACTGCATAGTGAGACCCTGTCTCAAAAAAGAAAGAAAGAAAGAAAAAAAAAAAAAA
>PVKA01012632.1:0-57238 GCA_004027165.1 Ctenomys sociabilis | reverse complement strand
AATAATTATTGAATCTTTGATATAATTCAGCTACATAAATACCTGTAAATATAATATCATGTATGCACCTTGTACAATATCAAAACGTTATGAAAACAGTTTGCAATGTATTATTTCATCGACTCTGTATGGTTATGGTGTTTTGAAACTGTCTGATTGACATTTGTATTTCAATAAAATAAAACTAAATAAAAAAAAAAAAAAAGAAAAAGTGAATGGCATAAGCTGCACGATACTAATCAGCTTTTCTTCTGGATGGTTACCAACCTAAGATCACAAGTCAGAATTGGAGAAATAGAAGAGCCACAAGGCCAGCCAACATTTTGGACCTAGCCTTTCAAAGTCAGCGATGACTCAGGATATAGGTGAACCTGTACTGCAACATCATCAGACTCAGGTGAGTTCCAAAGTTTCTGAACAAGGAGATTATGGATCCACAGAGGAAAGAGATTGAAGTTCCAAGGTGTGCTTGGGGAGAGTCACATGAAGAGAAAACTTTCTCTCAAGCTCTCACAGAGAGCAATCTGGTCATGCATTGGCCGTGACTCATCCACATGGATGACACAGACAAAGGAACTGCAGAATAATGTACAGGACTACAATATAAACCCTGAGAGGACTTCAATGACCACATAGGAAATACAAATTTCTTGTGTTGTTATATAAGTTTTGATCTACCTACGTCTTAACCATCCAGCAGAAAAGTATAAAAGTATAAAAATGAAGTATACATCGCGAGCCCATAATATTAAGCTGAGCTGTAAACGGATATGGTCGACAATTTCTTTGAATAACTCACTATGGTTGCAGAATGCTGGACTGTGTTGAATTGTGGTGTCGAGTTCAAGCACTTAAGTTAGTTGAATGTCAATGGAGTGCCCGCTTTTGACAGGTGTAGACAAAAGAAGGGGTGTAGAAAGAAAAAATCATGATGTGTGTGTATAGACAGTATAGTTGGGATAGATAATGCTGTCCTTCTACATAATTCTATGAGAGGCCAGATCTGCACTAATGGTGGTTGGACAGGATATTATGTTGGCTTTTAGTACTATGGTCATCCATTAGGTAAATAATTATTGAATTTTTGATATAATTCAGCTATAAAACAAAGATAAGTAAGCAACTACACTCTTAATTCACTGATAAGGGATATGTGCTTAAATAATATCTGTAAATATAATATCATGTATGCACCTTGTACAATACCAAAATGTTATGAAAACAGTTTGCAATGTATTAATTCATCGGATCTGTATGGTTAATGTGTCTTGAAATTGTCTGATTGACATTTGTATTTTAATAACATAAAAATAAATGAAAAAAAAATAAATTAATTAATAAAAAAAATAGATACTTTCCAGAAGCCAACCCATGACTGCATGAGGCTTTCGGGGGACAATTAGACAGAAATCATAACAACTACAATATGCAAAGGGAGAAAAGAATTAACTTTTCAGTAGAAAGAATTACCAACTACTACTTTAGTAAGCTGATCTATGTTTCTATCAAATGTGATGAATTAAGTAGACAATATGATTGGTCTTCTGTACTTGAAGGTTTTACAACCTTGGATGAAATCAATTGTGGATCAAAAATATTTTAAAAATGTGTTTCTAATGAATGTTTACAGAATTTTCTTGTCATTATTCCCCAAGCAGTACAGTATCATGAGTGCTCACATAATGATTACAGGGTTTTTGCTTACTAAAAGAAATCTGGAGTTGATTTACATTATATTGGAGCTTGTGCATAGATTCTATACACATACTCCACCATTTTTATATGGGACATGAGCATCCACAAATTTTGACAACTATAAGAAATTCTTTAATCTATCTCTTGCAGATAAGGAGAAACAATGTATGCATTTTTTGACATAAATAGTTAAAAATGGAATTTTCTTGGACATTCTCCCAGAACATTTATAAGCCCTGTTGGTATAGGCTTAACTGTGGTCTCTCCCACCTTCTAAATTCCTGTGGAAATACTAACCTCATGTCTGAAGTTATTAGTAGGGACTTTATAAGGTAAGGGTAGAACCCTCATGGATGTAAATTGTGCCTTTATGAAAGAAATTCCAGAGACTTACCTGGCCTCTTACATTATATAAAACCAAGAAGAGAAGACAGCCATCTATGATAGAGGGAGCAAGCCTCATACATCAAGTCACTGACAAAGTTATAGCAACTTCCCATACCCTAGTATGGTGCTCTTCAGTGAACATTATTTCAAAGATCTTTTTATTAATACATGTTTTCAGTACATACATCTTAGCATAAATCCGGTAGTTATGACCTTCTTTATTCCTTGAGACTTCCAATCATTGAGTTGGTTTTTAATTGCATTCATCAAAATTCAATTTTTATGTAATACAGTTCTGTGAATTTTTGCAAATGTATGTCATGTATCCATTGTTATGTTGAATATTTTTACCTCCCAAAATTTGATATTTACCTATCCATCCCTTCTCTATTACTAGATCTCAAATCTCCTGGTCCCCACTGATCTTTATACTTTGTCTGCATTCATCTTCCAAATACCAAATATTTGGAAACATGCAACATATTGTCTATTCATACTAACTTAGTTGAGGTCTACCATATTGTCTTAGTTACTTTTCTCTTGTTGTTGAGACAAAATACTCAACACCCAAAATTAAAGAATTAAAGTTTTATGTATCTCACAATTTGTGGAGGCTTCATTTCATAAACATCTGAGACCAAGACAGGGTAGCATGACACAGGGGCAACACTTCATGGTGGTCAGAGCCAGAAAAATCAATAAGAGCACAAGAGGGCTGAAAGGAAATCTCTTTTCCTCCCTTGAATCTATCTGCCATCTCTGTGCCCTCCTCTTCTACAAACTGAAGATGTTTACAAAGTGATGACCCTAGGCCCCTTCTGAGCTAGTTAAGCTTCAAAACTTCTCATTTATTAAATTGACACAATGTTTCAACCACTATACCTATCTTTATGGATTGAGAGATATTTATTTATTTATTTATATTTATTTTGAAGACAGGTCTCACTATGCAGTGCTGGCTGGCATCAAACTCATGGTGATCCTAGAGTATCAGCTTCCCAAGTACTAAGATTATAGGTATGTAACACCATGACCAGCAAGAGAGCTAATCTGTTTTAATCAAGGGATAATATTTGATTTCTATAGCTTTACAAATTTAGCTCATTTACTTTTAAAAGAACTTGATGTTTGCCTTCAGTTGTTACCAATTAAGAATAAAGCCACTCTAAACATTCCGTTTTAGATTTTGTGTACATGTAAATTTTCAAATCATGGAATGAGAAACTAGAAGTAAAATTTCTGGATTTTATAGTGAAAGACTGTTTAGCTTTTAAGAACCTTTCAAACTGTCTTTAAATGTGTAGCTTTTTCTTCTCACCATCAGTGAACAAAGGACTCCTGTGCCTTCACATCCTCACCAAATTTTGGATCCATCAAATTTAAAAAATTTAGCCAATACAGTAAGTGTGCTATGGTCTTCTTTTCATTTTCTAATGAAAAGTATTATTGAGAAATTTGCAATGTATATAATCGCCACCTACGTATTTCCTTTTGTCAATTTTTTCCTCGGGTATATTTATCATTTCTTAAGATGTTTGTTTTACTGTTAGTTTTACTTTTATTTATTTATATATTTTAGCAGAACCTGCGATTGAACTTAGGCCCTTGTGCTTTCCAAGAAAGCACTTATTATACTGAGCGATCTCCCTGGCCACATGATAATTTTAAATAATGCAAGTTCCTAGTCAGATATGTGTAATGCAAATAATTTTCATATATTTATATTTTTGTTATTTTAGTGCTTTTGCAAAGAAAAATATCTTATTTTCATTAAATCTAACCTACTACTCTCTAAAATTCATGAATTATCCTTTTTGTTTTGAGTACAAAAAATTTCATTGTCAGACTCAAGGTCACATAGATTTTTCCTAGGAGTATTATAGTTTTAAATTTTTATTTAGTTATTACTTTTAGCTAGTTTTTGTTAAAGGCCATAATAAGTATATGCAGATTCATTTTCTTATATACAGATGTTCAATTCTTTCAACACCATTATTTGAAAAACCCTATCCTTTCTGTAATGAATTGTTATTATTCTTTTGTTAGATATCAGTTGACTATATTTGTGCTGGTCTATTCTTGAGGTATTTTGTCCCTCCAATCTCTGTATGTTTCTAGGTCTATAACACACTGTAATAGCAACTATGGCTTTATAGTCAATCTTGAGCTTGAATTGTGTCAGTTTTTCAATTTTGTTCTTTTTTTCATTACTTTGTTGATATTCCATGTCTTTTGTCTTTCCACATACAGTTTAGCATCATGTTCTCTATAGCCATGGTATAGTCTGTATATATCCCATCAAATTCTGTTTGTTGAAACCATATTCCCAGTGTGAGCTAATTTTAAGTGGCAAGATCTTTGAGAGGTGTTTGGTTTATGAAAGTGGAATTAGTGATCATCTATAAGAGGTCTGAAGGAGCATATTTGCTTGTTAGATCATGCAAAGACATAATGAGAAGTCAACATTTAAAAACCAACAAAATGGACTAGTCTGAACACCAAATCTCCCTGTACCTGGAGCTTGGACATTCTAACCTTCACTTCAGTACTTAAGAAAGAAATTTCTGCTGTTTATGACATATGCAGTGTATGACGTTACTGCAGCCAGAATAGACTAATTTAAAACACAAAGCAATTCAGTGGAATTTCACTGAATTTACATTGAGTACATAGATCAAGTTTGGAAAGCATGATATATTAATGACACTGAGTCCTCAAGAATGTAGAATAAAATTATTTAGGTATTTGATTTCTATTATCAGAATTTCCACAGTTTTCATACGCATTTTGTACATATTTTGTTGGAATTATACTAATATATTGCACTTTTCATCTTGCTAGTTTTATTGTGTTTCTAATTTCAATTTAAGATTTTTTATTGCTGATATAGAGAAAAACAATTGACTTTGTTAACTTTATAATCAAGTGGCCCTGAAATAATTGCCTAATAGTTCCAGGAAATTTTTTAAGTTCTGTTAATTTTTCTGCACAGACAATTATGTCTTCTGCAAATAATTTTGTTTCTTCTGAATCTATATGCTTTTTTGTAAATCTCAATTTATCTATTATGGCACTAGTGAGCTCCTCTATTAAGAATTAAAATGAGTAGGTAAAATTATTCCTGTCTTAGTACAGTTGGGATAGATAACGCTGTGCTTCTACATAATTCTATGAGAGGCAAGATCTGCACTAATGGTGGTAGGACAGGATATTATGTCGGCTTTTAGTGCTATGGTCATCCACTAGGTAAATAGCTATAAGAAAACCTGTAAATATAATATCATGTATGCACCTTGTACAATACCAAAACGTTATGGAAACAGTTTGCAATGTATTAATTCATCGACTCTGTATGGTTATGGTGTTTTGAAACTGTCTGAATGACATTTGTATTTCAATAAAATAAAAACAAATGGAAAAAAATTAAAAAAGATAGAAAGTATTAACTATTGAACCTATGATATAATTCAGCTATAAAAAAAATAAGTATATAGCTACACTCTCTTCATTCACTTATTAGAGACATCTGCTATAATAATGTCTGTAAGTATAGTATCATGTATGCGCCTTGTACAACCCCAACACATTATGAAAACATTTTGCAATTTATTAATTTATTGAATCTGTCCTGATAATTTGTCTTGAAACTGTCTCATTGCTATTTGTTCTTCAATAAAAAAAAATAAAATTCTGAAAAAAATATTATTCCTGTCTTTTTCTTAAATTTAAGAAAAAAGCACATAGTTTCTCACTCTTAAATATGATGCTAGCTGTATAACATTTTATATGCAATAGCCAACATGAGAAAAATAAATTTTTTAGTAGTGTGTGGTAAAAATTTTCAGCACTATTAGATACTCTATTTTGTTAACTAATCAATTGATATGATCATGCATTTTTTCCTGAAAGAATCAAAAGTAAAGAATGCCAACATATAGAGTTCTTATAAGGCTATTAGATAATTTTTCAAGAATAAATTTTTCATTGTAGGGGATAGAGGATGAAATACATTCAATATGCTAAAGAGAAAAACTGCCAATCAAGAACACTTTGCCTAGAAAAGCTGACCTTTAGGTATAAAAGTGAAATGAAGACTTTCATAGATAAATACTGAGGCATTTGATCACTTTTAGACCTGGCTCATATGAAACACATGTGATTATTTTTCAAGCTGAAATGATATGGCTTTAATTGATAAAATTAAAAATCACATGAAAGCATAAAACTCACTGAAAGAAATAAGCAAAAAATTACTATGTTTATATCTAAAATATTCTGCAAAAGTCTCGTATGTTTGGAAGGTGACTGGCTTGCGGGCGCAGTATAGTCTTCAGTAGACCCATTCATTAGTGAGGTAGGGCCCGGGCGGAGGTTGTCAGTGGAAAAGACCTAAATGTATTCTTGTCTCTGGCTCCTCCCTTTTATGTCTGCTTCCAGACTGCCATGTGGTGAACAACTGTCTAACATTCATTCCAGCATGCTGCTGCTGCTTCAGAGTCAGCTGAGTTTTACTATTATCCATTGGAAACTGTGAATCAAGAAATGTCTCTTTCTTTTTATTTTATTTTATTGAAGAACAAATAGTAATGAGACAGTTTCAAGTCAAATTAATAGCACAAATTCAACAACTAATATATTGGACATGGTTTTCATAGTGGCTTTTTGTTGTACAAGGTGAATACATGAAACTCTATTTACAAGCACTACTAGAGCAGATGCCTCTAATCAATGAATTAAGAGAATGTAGCTGTATATCAATCTTTTTAAAAGCTGAATCGTAGTAGTTTCAATAATTAATATATTTTACATTGTTATCTTCCATAGTACAAGATGGATATTTTCCATAGCGGTTATCCATAGTACACGAAGAAGACAGGATATGCTGTCCAAATGGTAGTAGTGCAAATCTTTCTTCTCATAGAATTATGCAAAAGTCATGCAAATTAGTCCTCATTGTACTGTTCATACAAACACAAAATGGTTACTCCTTTGTATCCCCCGTTTTTTGTTTAGTCCTGTCAAAGATGGGTATTCTATTGTCATTCAATTATTATAAATGCTTCAATTCAGCAAAACAATCCAGCACAGTCCAGCAGACCAAAATAATAGTGGGTTATCTGAAGAAGTTGTTGACTAGAGATATTTACAGCTTAGCTTATGATTATGGCCTTATTTAATATACCTTATTTTTATACTTTTCTGATGTTAACACCGAGATAAATCAAGACCTATATACCAAAAAACTGATGCATTTGGATCTGATGAGGTCAATCAAATGCCCTCAGGGTTAATCACGTAACCCTGTGCCTCACTCTCTAGATCATTTGTGAGTGTCAGCCATGAGGATGAGTCACGGCCATTGCTTGACTAGTTCACTCTCTGTGAAAGCCTAACAGAAAACTTTCTCTCCATATGACTCTGCATAGACACACTATAGATCATTGATCAGATTCCTCTGTGGCTCCATAATCTCCTTGATCAGAAAATTTGGGGCACAACAGAGT
Organism: Ctenomys sociabilis; assembly: GCA_004027165.1. Classification (NCBI taxonomy): domain Eukaryota; kingdom Metazoa; phylum Chordata; class Mammalia; order Rodentia; family Ctenomyidae; genus Ctenomys; species Ctenomys sociabilis. The sequence goes on along the minus strand of PVKA01012632.1, from coordinate 49,652 downwards.
TCCATGATGTTACAGTACAGGTTCCTGAGTCTTCGGTGACCTTGAAAGGCTAGGGCCAAAATTTTGGCTGACCTTGCAACCCTTCCATTTCTCCAATTTTTGATCTTCAAACTTAGGTTGTTAACCATGCAGAAGAAAAGCTGATTATTACACTGCAGCATATGCAGTTCAGTTTACTCTAACTTCTGACTTAATTCTTTTTAGTTGTTGTTATACCTTTCCATTTTTACTTCTACTTTTGATTCCGTGTACGTGGGAGATTATATGATATTGCACATGTGTGTCTGGTCTATCTTGTTTATGAGTACATGTTCAGTTGGCATCCACTATATAAATATTTCAAGTTTATCATTCTTTATAGCTGAGTAATAATCTATTATATAGAAATACCACATCTTTTTCAACCATTCCTCATGTGATGGGCTTCTTGGTTGTTTCCAAGATTTTGGTATCACAAATTGTGCTACTATAAACATAGGTAAACATATATCACTATGATACGATGTTTTCAGTTCCTGCTGGAAAATTCCTAGGAGGGGAATAGCTGGCTTGAATGGGATTTCCAGTCCTACTCTTTTGAGTGGTCTCCACACTGCTCTGCACAATGGTTGCACCATTCTACATTCACCCCTGCAGTGGAGAAGTGCTCCCTTTTCTCAATATCCTCTCCAAAATTTGTTGTTGGTTGATTTCTTTATGACATCCATTCTTTCTGGATGAAGGTGGTATCTTAGTGTTGTTTTAACTTGCATTTCATGGATGGCTAGTGACGTGGAGTATTTTTTCATAAATTTATTTGCTTCTTTATTTTCATCCTCTGAGAAGTGTGTATTCAATTCAGGTGCCCATTTCTGGATCCAGTCTTTAAATTTGAGGGCTCTAATGTATTTTAATTCTTTACAAAATCTAGATAGCACACCTTTTCTCAGTGCTTATTAGTTAAGATTTTTTCAAAATTTGTGGGTTGTCTTTTTACTTTGTTGAGAATTTATTTTGAGGTGAAAAACTTCTGAATAAGAGTTGATCAATTAACAGATGTTAATTCAATGAAGTGTATCTCTTGCAAACATATGTATGTTCATGAACTCTTTGCCTACCCCTAAGTCTTCAAGAGTTCCTCCTACTTTCTCTTCCAGGAGATTGAGTGTTTCTGTTTTAATGTTCAGATCTTTAATCCATTTTGACTTTAATTTAGTGCATGGTAATAGAGTTGGGTCAAGTTTTAGTTTTCAGCATGGAGAAAGCCAGTTTTTCCAACATCATTTGTTAAAGAGGCTACCTTTCTTCCAGTAAACTTGTTTGGTCCCTTTGTCGAAGATCAGGTGGCTGAGTGTGTTTTTCAAGGCCTCTGCATCTTCTAATCTATTCCATTGATCCTCAGGTCTATTTCATTGCCAATACCATGTTGTATTTATCAGAGTAGCTTTGTAGTACAATTTCAAGTCAAGAATTGTAATGCCTCCTGCCATGTCTTTGTTGGCCAGGATTGCCTTTGCTATTCTAGGTCTCTTCTGGTTCGAAATAAATTCTAGCAACAATTTCTCTAGGTCTGGGAGGTATGTTGTTAGCAGTTTGATAGGGTGTGAAATAAATATATACAACAATTTTGGGAGTATGGCCATCTTCACGATTTTGGATTTTCCTATCTAGAAGCAGGGAATATCTTTCCATTTTCTGCAATCCCTTATGATCTCCTATCTCAGGGTACTGAAATTTTCTGTAAAATAATCTTTGACTATTTTGGCTAAGAGAATTCCAAGGTATTTCATTTTCCATGGTGCTCTTGTAAAATGTATTGTTTCTATAATTTCCCTCTCACTGTGTTTGTTATTTGTGCAGAGGAATGCTATTGACTTTTGAGTATTGATTTTCCATCGTGCTATGCTAGTGAATTTGTGTATCAATTCTACTAGTTTCATCCCTGGGTTGAATCCTACCTGGTCATGGTGTATGATCTTCTTGATGATTTGCTATATTCTATTTGCTAGGATTTTGTTGAGGATTTTGGCATCTATGTTCACGAGGGAGACTGTTCAGTAGTTTTGTTTTTTAGTTTTGTCTTTCCTTGGTTTTAGAAGCAGTGTAATACTTGCTTCCAGAAATGATTTTGGGAGGACTGTTTCCTTTTCAATTTCATTGAAGAGTATGAGGAGTTTAGAGATCATATCTTCTATAAATTTGTTGTAGAATTCAGCTGTAAATTCATCAGGACCTGGACTTTTCTTTGTCAGCAGACTTTTCATTGTGTTTCGTATTTCATTCGCTGTTATTGACTTACTGAGAGTTGTTATATCTTCTTGGTTCAGTTTTGGTGATTTGTACTTTTTGAGGAATCTGTCCATTTTTTCTGTGTCTTCTATTCTGTGAGCGTAAAGATTCTCGAAGTAACTATTGATAATCTTCTGAATTTCTGCTGGGTCTGTGGTGATTTCACCCTTTTCATTCCTTATTGCATGTACTTGATTTTTTTCCCTCTTTTTGATGAGGTTGCCTAGAGGCATATCAACTTTATTAGTCTTTCAGAGAACCATCTTTATTATTCTTTGATTCTTTGAACTGTTTTCTTCATCTCAATTGGATTAACTTTTCCCTAATCTTTATGTTTTGTCCCCATCTTTATACTCTGGATTTGGTTTGCTCTTAGTTTTCTAGATGTTAGAAGTGAAGCATTAGGGTGTTTATTTGTTCCCATTCTGTTTTCCTAATGTGCGAGCTCATAGGTATGATTTCCCTCTGAGAAACACTTTCATCACATCCCTTCAAGTCCGGTAAATTGTGGTTGAAAACTCACTGAATTGTAAAAATTGTTGAATTTCTTGTTTAATTTCATGTGTGACCCATTGATTCCTGAATAGGGTGTTGTTTAATTTCCATGAATTTAGCAGTTTTGTTCTGGTTTCTTTTGTCATTTATTTCCAGTTTCATTGCACTATGGTAGGATAATATGCTTGGGATAATTTCTGTTTTCTTGCATGCACTTAAGCATGACTTATGGACTAGTATGTGGTCTATTTTGGAAAATGACTCCTGTGCAGCTGAGAAAAACATATTCAGCTGTGGTTAGGTGGAACACTCTCTATATGTCCACTAAGTCCATTTGTTCTAAGCTCTGGTTCAATTCTTCTACATTTTGCCAATTTTTTTTTTTTTTTTTTTTTGGTCTGGTTCACCTATCTTTTTGAGATAAGCAGTTATTAAGGTCTTCTGTTAAGATTGTGGTCATAGATATTAGATTTTTCATGTCTATTAAGATTTGTCTTATATAGTTTGTTGCTCCTGTGTTTGGTGCATAGATATTTATGAGTGTTACCTCTTCCTCTCGAATTTTTCCCCTAACCAGTGTATAGTGGCCTTCTTTATTTCATTTCATCATTTACGGTTTGAAGTTGAGACTGTCTGAGAACAGAATTGCTACTCCTGCTTTTTTCTGAGCTGCTAGGGCATGAAGTATTGTTTTCCATACTTGACTTTAAGCCTATGAATGTATTTGAGTTAATTGTGTTTCTTATATACAGCATATTGTTTAGTTGTGTTTCCTAATCCACTGTGAGAGTCTATTTCTGCTAATTGGTGAATTGAGTCCAATTAGATTGGTGGTTACAATTGAATAGTGTTGACTTATGTTTATCATGTTATTTACCTGCTGACGTTTACTCTTTTTTGCCCCATGTTTTATAGTTTGGCGTATTTAGTGGGTGGCTTCTGTTCTCAATTGTGGAGTTCTGGTCATTGTGGTCCCTCTCTAGAGCATCTTTCAGTAGCCTGTGTAGGAATGGCTTTGTCATCATGAAATTGTTTAGCTGTTATTTATTTTTTATTGAAGAACAAATAGCAATGTGACAATTTCAAGATGAATTAACGGGACAGATTTGATAATGAATACATTGCAAAGAGTTTTTGTAATGTTTAGGTAGCATACAAGGTGCATACATGATATACTACTTACAGACAGTATTATAGCAGATGTCTCTAATCGATGAATTAAGAATATAGATATATACTTATCTTAACTTTTACAGCTGAATTATATCACAGATTCAATAATTAAAAATTTTGACCTTGTTATCTTCCTGGTGGTTGTCCATAGTATTAGAAGCCAACATAATATCTTCTCCAACCACTATTAGTGCAAATCTTGCTTCTAATAGAATTAATCAGAAGCACTGCATATTTATCCTAACTGTACTGTCTATAAAAACGTATCATGGTTATTCCTTTTTATCCCCCTTTATTGTTTAGACCTGTCAGAGATGGGTACTCCATTGTCATTATAATGTTATAGGTGCCTGAATTCTGCGACACAATCCAACACAGTACAGCAGTCCACAATAATAGTGAATTATCTGAAATAGTTGTTGACTATAGCCATTTATAGCTCAACTTATTATTATGGCCTCGCATTATATACCTCATTTTTATATTTTTATGCTGGATCGTTAATATCGAGTTAGAGCAACAGCATAATAACAAAAATGTAGGGTTTTTTTTTTTTTTTTTCTGATGGGGTCAGTGAAGTCACCTCAGGGTTTATCTTGTAATCCTGTACCTTAATCTGTGAATCCTTTGTCTGGGTCAGTCAGCCATGTGGATGAATCACGGCCAATGATAGATCACTTTGCTCTCTGTGAGAGCCTGAGAGAAACATTTCTCTCCACATGGCTCTTCCCTGGCACACTATACATCACTAATGTCCTTCTTCTGTGGCTCCATAATGTCCTTGATCAGACAATTTGGGGCACAACTGAGTTCCATGATGTTACAGTACAGGTTGACTTATGTCCTGAGTCTTCACTGACCTTGCAAGGCTAAGGCCAATATGTTGGCTGACCTTGAGGCCCTTATATTTCACCAATTTTTGATCTGTGTACTTAGGTTGTTACCCATACAGAAGAAAAGCTAATTAGTACCCTGCACCATATGCCATTCAGTTTGCCCTAACTATCTGACTCAATTGATTTTAGTTGTTGTTGTACATTTCTACTTGTATTTCTTCTTTTGACTTCTTATACTAGGGAGACTAAAAGGTATTAGCACATGTGTGTTTGGTTTATTTCACATATGAGTATATGTTCAAGTGGCATCCACTTCAACATAAATGCTTCAAGTATATCATTCTTTTTATCTGAGTAATACTCCATTATATAGAAATACCACATCTGTTTCAACCAATCCTCGTGAGATGGACATCTTGGTTGTTTCCAAGATTTTGCTATCACAAACTGTGCTCCTATAAACATAGGTACACATATATCACTATGATATGATGTTTTCTGTTCCTGCAGGAAAACTCCCAGGAGGGTACAGCAGGCTTGAATGGGATTTCAAGTCCTACATTTTTTGAGGAGTCTCCACACTGACCTCCACAATGGTTGCACGAGTCTACATTCCCACCAGCACTGAAGAAGTGTTCCCTTTTCCCCATATCCTTTCTAACATTTGTTGTTTGATGATTTCCTTATGGCTCTCATAAGGAAATCATAAGTGAGAAGATATGTCATTGTTGTTTTACTTTCCATTTCACAGATGGCTAGTGATGTGGAGCATTTTTTTCATATATTTATTCAGTTCTTTAATATCATCCTCTGAGAAATGTGTATTCATCTGAGATGCCCATTTCTGAATTGGCTCTTTAAATTTAAGGGCCCTAATATATCTTAGTACTTTTCGTATTCTAGATAGCAGAACTTTGCATGATTACTTATCTGTTAGGATTACTTTTCAAAATTTGTAGGTTATATTTGCACTTATTTGACAATTTCTTTTGATGTGCAGAAACTCCTCAAGAAGAGTTGATCCTAGTTGTTGATTCTTTCAAGTGTTTCCCGTGTAAATAATTGTTTGTTCTAGAGCTCTTTGCCTACCCCTATATCTTCAAGAGTTCCTCCTACTTTCTCTTCCAGGAGATTGAGTGTTTGTTTTAATGTTTAGACCTTTAATCCATTGGGACTTTAGCTTAGTGCACGGTGATAGAGCTGGGTCAAGTTTCAGTTTTCAGGATGTAGAAAGCCAGTTTTTCCAACATGATTTGTTAAAGAGGTTATCTTTCTTTCAGTAAGCTTCTTTGGCCCCTTTGTAGAAGATCAGGTGGCTGAGTGTGTATATAGATTCCTCTGTGTCTTCTAATGTGTTCCATTGATCCTCAGGTCCATTTTGTTGCCAATACCGTGTTGGTGTTATAACAGTGGCTTTGTGCTATAAATTCAAGTCAGGAATTATGATGCCTCCTGCCTTGTCTTTATTAGCCAAGATTGCCTTTGCTATTCTAGGTATTTTTTTTCTTCCAAATAAATTTTAGGAATGATTTCTCTAGGTCTGGGATGGATGTTGTATGCAGTTTGATAGAGGCTGGATTAAATCTGTACAACAATTTTGCGAGTATGGCCATCTTTACAATGGTGGTTCTTCCTATCCAGGAGCATGGGGTATCTTTTCTTTTTCTGAAATCCTCTATAATCTCTTTATTAGGGTGTTGTAATTTCCCAGGAAAAGATCTTTGAGTTCCTTGGTTAAGTGAATTACAAGGTATTTCATTTTCTGCAGTGTTATTGTAAAAGCTATTGTTTGTATTGTATCCCTCTCAGTGTGCTTGTTATTTGTGTTTAGGAATGCTATTGACTTTTGAGCACTGACTTTTTATCCTGCTATGCTAATGTATTTCAGCATCAATTCCAGTAGTTTCTTGGAGGAATTTTATGAGTCTTCCAAGTAAAGTATCATGTCATCTGCACATAATGATAATTTGACTTCTTCTTTATGTATTCTTATTCCATTTATTTCTCCCTCTTTTCTAATGGCTGTTACTAATGATTCCAAAAGTATATTGAACGGGAGGAGTGATAAAGGTCATCCTTGTCTTCTACCAGAACTAAGAGTAAAAGTTTTGGTTTTTCCCCGTTTAGAATTATATTAGCTTTTCAGTTGTCATAGATGGCTTTTATCAAGTTAACGTAGAGTCCACCTATTCCAATTTTCTGTAGGACTTTGAACATAAATGAATATTTGACGTTGTCAAAAGCTTTCTCTGCATGAATTGAGGTGATCATGTGGTTTTTAGATTTCAGTCTATTAATATAGTGTATTGCATTTATAGATTTTCGAATATTGAGCCATTCCTGCACCCCCGGGATGAATCCTACCTGTTCTTGGTGTATGATCTTCTTGATGATTCGCTGTATTTTATTTGCTAAGATTTTATTGAGGAGGTTTGCATCTATGGTCAAGAGGGATGCGGGCATCCTTTTTATTTGTGTCTTTCCCTGGTTTGGGAATCAGTATAATATTTTCCTCCAGGGATGATTTGTGAGTAATGCTTACTTTTCAATTTTAAATAATAGTTCGAGAGTGTATGGATTATACCTTCTATAAATTTCTTGTAGAATTCAGCTGTGATTCCATCAGGACCTGGACATTTCTTTGTTGGCAAGTTTCTTTTTTATTATGTTGCATATTTCATTGGCTGTTATTGGCTTATGCTGAGTTGTTGTATCTTTTTGGTTCAGTTTTGGTAATTTGTATTTTTCAAGGAATCTGCCCATTTCTTCTGTGTCTTCTATTCTGTGAGCGTAAAGATTCTCGAAGTAAATATTTACAATATTATGAATTTTCACTGTGTCTGTGTTGATTTCACAATTTTCATTCCTCATTGTATCTCTCTGAATTTTTTTCTTCTTTTTGGTGTACTTGGCTAGATGGTTTTTAACTTTATTTAGTCTTTCAAAGAACCAGTTTTTTTTCTTAATTTATTTTTTATTTTATTGAATTACAAATATCAATTAGACAATTTCAAGATACCTTAACAAGACGTATTTGATAAATTAATACATTACAAACTGTTTTCATAATGTTTTGGTATCGTACAAGGTGCATACATGATATTATATTTACAGATATTATTTTAGCAGATGTGTCTTATCAGTAAATTAAGAGTGTAGCTGCTTACTTATCTTATTTTATATACATGAATTATAATAAAAATTCAATAACTATTTTCCTATTTGATGACCATAGTACTAGAAGCCGACATAATATCCTGTCCAACCACCATTAGTGCATATCTTGCCTCTCATAGGATTATGTAGAAGCACAGCGTTATCTATTCCAACTGTATACATACACAACATGATTTTTCTTTCTATACTCCTTTCTTTGTCTACACCTCTCAAAGGTGGGCACTCCATTGCCATTCAACTAACTTAGGTGGCTGAACTCGACACCACAGTCCAACAGAGTCCTGCATTCCACAACAATAGTGAGTTATTCAAAGAAGTTGTCCACCATAGCCATTTACAGCGCAGCTTAATATTATGGTCAGATGATGTATACTTCATTTTTATACTTTTCTGCTGGATGGTTAAGATCTAGAGAGATCAAGACGTATATACCAACACATGAACTTTATACTTCTCATGTGGCCAGTGAAGTCCTCTCAGGGTTTATCTTGTAGTCCTGTACATTATTCTGTAGAACATTTGTCTGTGTCATCCATGTGGATGAGTCACAGCCAATGCTTGACCAGCTTGCTCTCTGTGAGAGCTTGAGAGAAAGTTTTCTCTTCATGTGACTCTCCACAGGCACACTATAGAACTTGAATCTCTTTCCTCTGTGGCTCCATGATATCCTTGTTCAGGAAATTTGGAGCTCTACTGAGTTTCATGATGTTGCAGTACAAGTTCTCCTTTGTCCTGAGCCTTCGCTGACCTTGAAAGGCTAGGGCCAAAATGTTGTCTGGCCATGTGGCTCTTCCATTTCTCCAACTCTGACTTGTGAACTTAGTTTGCTAACCACCCAGAACAACAGTTGATTAGTATTCTGTAGCATATGCCATTCACTTTGCCTTATCTGACTCAATTGATTTTAGTTCTTGTACATTTCCTTTTGTATTTCTGCTTTTTGCTTGTTATACTCGGGAGACTATACGATATTTACACATGTGTCTGGTTTATTTCACTTATGAGTATATGTTCAAGTGGCATCCACTTCAGTATAAATGCTTTAAACTTATCATTCTTAATAGCTGAGTAATATTCTACTATATAGAAATACCACATCTTTTTCAGCCATCCCGCATGTGATGGACATCTTGGTTGTTTCCGAAATTTTGCTATCACACATTGTGCTGCTATAAACATAGGTACACATATATCTCTATGATACAATGTTTCCAGATCATTTGGGAAAATTCCCAGTAGGGGGACAGCCGTCTTGAATGGAATTTCTAGGACCACTCTTTTGAGGAATCTCCACACTGCCCTCCACAATGGTTGTACCAGTCTTCATTCCCACCAGCAGTGGAGAAGGGTACCCTTTTCTCCACAACCTCTCCAACATTTGTTGTTGGTTGATTTCCTTATGATAGCCATTCTTTCTGGAGTGAGATGGTATCTCAGTGTTGTTTTTATTTGCATTTCACGAATGGCTAGGGATATGGAGCATTTTTTCATATATTTGTTCACTTCTTTAATTTCATCCTCTGAGAAGTGTGTATTCATCTCAGATGCCCATTTCTGAATTGGGTCTTTAAGTTTGAGTGCTCTGTTATAACTTAGTTCTTTATATATTCTAGAGAGTAGTCCTCTGTCTGATTGCTTATTAGTTAGGATTTTTTCAAAATTTGTGGGTTTTCTTTTCACTCTGTTGACAATTTCTTTTGCAATGCAGAAGCTCCTTAAGAAGAGTCGATCCCAGTTTTTGATTCTTTCAAGTGCTTCCCGTGAGAATACATGCTTGTTCAGGAACTCTTTACCTAGCTCCTACTTTCTCTTCCAGGAGATTGAGTGTTTACGTTTTAATGTTTAGATCTTTAATCCATTTTGACATTAACTTACTGCATGGTGATAGAACTGGGTCAAGTTTTAGTTTTCAGCATTTAGAAAGCCATGTTTTTCAGCACCATTTGTTAAAGAGGCTATCTTTCTTCCAGTGAGCTGGTGTAGCGACTTTGTCAAAAATGAGATGGCTGAGTGTTTTTGTAGACGGCTCTGCATCTTCTAATCTATTCCACTGATCCTCAGGTGTATTTTGTTGCAAATACCATGTTGATTTCATCACAGTGGCTTTGTAGTATAATTTCAAATCAGGAATTGTGATGCCTCCTGCCTTGTCTATATTGGCCAAGATTGCGTTTTCTATTCCTGGTCGCTTGTGGTTCCAAATAAATTTTAGGATTGATATCCCCATATCCGGGAGGTATGTTGGTGGCAGTTTGATAGGGAGTGCATTAAATCTGTACAGAATTTTGGGAGTATGGCCATCTTCACGATGTTGGTTTTTCCTATCCAGGAGCATGGAATATCTTTCCATTTTCTGAAATCTTCTATAATCTCTTTTCTTAGGGTGTTGTAATTTTCCATGAAAAGATCTTTGACTTCCTTGGTTAAGTGAATCCCAAGGTATTTCATTTTCTGCGGTGCTATTGTGAAAGGTATTGTTTCTATTTCCCTTTCAGTGTGCTTGTTATCTGTGTAGAGGAATGCTATTGCCTTTTGAATATTGATTTTGTATCCTGCTATGCTACTGAATTTCCCTTTCACTTATAGCAGTTTCTTGGTGGAATTTCTGGGAACTTCCAAGTAAAGTATCATGTCATCTGAAAAGAGTGATAATTTAAGTTCTTCTTTACCTATTATTATTTCCTTTATTTCTTCCCCTTTTCTAATGGCTGTTACAAAGGATTCCAAGACTATATTGAATAGGAGGGGCGATAGAGGACATCCTTGTCTTTATCTAATTTAAGAGCAAAAGATTTCAGTTTTTCCCCATTTAGGATTATGTGAGATTTTGGGTTGTCATAGGTGGCTTTTATCAAGGTAAGATAGAGCCCATCTATTCCAATTTTCTGCAGGACCTTGAACATGAATGAGTGTTGGACTTTGTCGAAGGCTTTCTCTGCATCAATTGAGATGATCATATGGTTTTTAGATTTCAATCTATTAATACAGTGTATTACATTTAGAGATTTTTGAATATTGAACCATCCTTGCTTCCCTAGGATGAATCCTACCTGGTCATGGTGTATGATCTTCTTGATGATTTGCTGTATTCTATTTGCCAGGATTTTGTTGAGTATTTTTGCATCTATGTTCATGAAGGAGATTCGCTTGTAGTTCTCCTATTTGGTTGTGTCTTTCCCTGGTTTTGGAATGAGTATTATACTTGCCTCCAGAAATGCTTTTGGGAGGACTGTTTCCTTTTCAACTTCATGAAAGTGATTGTGAAGTGTGAGGATTATATCTTTTATAAATTTCTTGTAGAATTCAGCTGTGAATCCATCAAGACCTGGACTTTTCTTTGTCACTAGGCTTTTTATTACAATTCGTATTTCGATTGTTGTTATCGGCTTATTGAGAGTTGTTATATTTTCTTGATTCAGTTTTGGTAATTTGTACCTTTCGAGGAATATGTCCATTTCTTCTGTGTCTTCTACTTTGTGAGCATAAAGATTCTCGAAGTAACTATTGATATTCTTCTGAATTTCCACTGGGTCTGTGGTGATTTCACCCTTTTCATTCCTTGTCGCTTGTACTTGAATTTTCTTTTGCCTCTTTTGGATTAGGTTGGCAAGAGGCTTATCAACTTTATTTAGTTTTCCAAAGAACCAACTTTTTGAATTGTGGATTCTTTGAACTGTTTTATTTGTCTCAATTGAGTTAATTCCTGCTCTAATCTTTATGATTTCTTCCCGTCTTTGCACTCTGGGTTTTGTTTGTTCTTCTTTTTCTAGTTGTCGGAGGTGCAACATTAAGGTGCTAATTTGTTCCCTTTCTGTTTTCCTAATGTGTGAGTTCATAGCTAGTATTTTCCCTCTAAGAACTGCTTTCTTTGCATCCCATAAATTCCAGTAAGTTGTACTTGCATTTTCATTGAATTGTAGATATTGTTGAATTTTTTGTTGAATTTCTTCTGCAACCCATTGATTGCTGAGTAGGGTATTGTTTAGTTTCCATGAACTTAGCGGGTTTTTCTGGTTTCTTTTGTCGTTTATTTCCAGTTTCATTGCATAGTGGTCAGATAGTATGCATGGGATAATTTCTATTTTCTTGCATATACTTAGGCATGACCTCTGGTCTAGTATGTGGTCTATTTTGGAAAATTACCCATATGAAGCTGAAAAAAATGTGTATTCCGCTGTGGTTTGGTGGAACACTCTGTATAGGTCCATTTGTTTCAAGCTCTGGTTCAGTTCTGCTACTTCCTTGCTTATTTTTTGTCTGGTTGACCTATGTTTTTGAGATGAGGGTGTGTTAAGGTCTCCTGTTAAGATTGTGCTCCTAGACATTAAGTTGTTCATGTCACTTAAGATTTGTCTTACATAGTTGGGTGCTCCTGTGTTTGGTGCATAGATATTTATGAGTGTTACTTCTTGCTCTTGAATTTTTCCCCTGACCAATATATAGTGGCCTTCTTTGTGTCGTTTGATCATTCTTGGTTTGAAGTTGAGACTCTCTGAGAACAGAATTGCTACTCCTGCTTTTTTCTGAGGTGCTAGGCATGTAGTATTGTTTTCCATCCTTTCACTTTGAGTCTATGAATGTCCTTTTGAGTTAAGTGTGTTTCTTGTATACAGCATATTTTTGCATTTTGTTTCCTAATCCTCTGTGCCAGTCTATTTCTCTTAATTGGGGTTTAAGTCCGTTTGCATTGATGGTCATAATTGAAATGTGCTGGTTTATGTTTGCCATGATATTTACCTGGCATTGTTTACTCCTTGGTATCCTGGGTCTAATTGACTGTCCTGTTTGGTGGGTTCCTTCCATTGTCATTCATGGAGTTCTGGTCGTTGTGGTCTCTCTCTAAAACCTCTTTCAGCAGCCTGTAGAGGGATGGCTTTGTCATCATGAAATTCTTTAGTTGTTCTTTGTCGTTGAAGTATTTCTCTTCTCCATCAAACTTGAAAGGGAATTTCGCAGAGTATAATAGTCTTGTCTGGAATTTGTTTTTGTGTGGGACTTGAAGAACTCTGCTCCACACTCTCCTTGCCTTCATTGTTTGTGTAGAGAAGTCGGCTGTAATTCTGATGGGTTTTCCTTTGAATGTGAGCTCCTTCTTTTCTCTAACAGCTTTCAGTATATTATTTTTGTGTTGGATTTCTGGGATCTTAACTATTATATGTCTCAGTGTGTTTCTACTTTGGTTGAGATTATTTGGTGTTCGGAAGCTTCGGTGACCTGAATGTTGGATTATTTCCTCATATTTGGGAGGTTTTCTGTGATTATTTCTCCCCAAATTCTTTTTATGTCATTTCTATTGACTCCTTCATTCTCGTTGATACCAATTATTCTCACATTGTTCATCCTGGCGTCATCTTGCAGGTGATGGATTATTTTTTCCTGCATTCTCGTGGTTTTTAAGAGATCCTTTCTCACCTTTTCACTAGCTGCTCCATCATCTTCAAGATCTGAAGCTCTGTCTTCGCTTTCACTCAGACGGTTTTGTAGACTCGTGATTGCTATTTTTAGTTCTTCTATATCTCTTTGACTGTGTTTCATGTGTTCTATTTCTTTTCTGTATTGCTCATTCAAGGAATCCATCATATTTCTGATCTCCTCAATTTTTTTATCCATGTCTTCTTTAGAGGTAGTTATAAATTCTTTTTCTGCAGTGTTTCTTCCAAGATGTGTTTCCTCTGTATATTTTTGGACTTGTTTCTGTATTTCAGATCCTATGACTTCAAAATGTTCTTTTTTGATTTCAGAACTTATTTCTGCTTTGAGTTCCTCATGATCTTTCTGTTGTTGTTTCTTTGCTTCAGATGCTATTAATTCATATATATCAGGTGCAATAGTGCTCTCTGCACTATTTCTGGGTGAGCATAGTTTTTCCACCCAATGTTTTTGGAATTCATTCTTTATTTCAGATAGTATGTATTTCAATTTTTTTTTTTAATTTGGGGAATTACTTCTCATTGTATTTCCTCTATAGCTTTCTGCTGTTGTTTCTTTGCTGTTGTATCTGTTAGTTCATTCATTGCAGCTGAGCTAGTGTCTTCTGCCCTTTCTGATGGAATCGAGTTCTGGGATTGCATTTTCCCCCTTCTCTTTGTCATTTTATATAGCACTGACCTTTGACCTTTGGTGTAGAGCTTTGGTGCAGCTATAACCTTAGCTTGTTATGAGATTCGGGTGCCAGTCTATTAAGTTTGAGATTTTCCATGTATGCCTATCCTGGGTCTAGCTGTTGTGTTCAATTCTTTTTTTGCTGCAGCTCCTTTCTTTCCCCTCTTTTGGTTCCTGGGGTCAGTGCTCCTGTGTCAGGTAGGTCGTTCCCCAGGTGGGTGGGCCTGGGCTTTGGTGGTTCTTCTGGGCTCACAAAAGGATAATGCATGATCCTATTCACTGAGTAGGCTGTACGGGGTCAGCCACCCTGTGCTGGGTCTGGGTCTACAGGCTGTAACCCGAGAAGGCTGGGAAATGTCCCTCTGATGCAGTGGGCCTGGAGCCCTTACTCACAGGCCATCCTGTGCTGGATTTCGGTCCATGCCGTGGGACTGAGGATTGCTGAGAAATTTCCCTCCGTCGTGGCAGGCTTGGAGTTCTCACTCCAGGCCAACCTGCACTGGGTCTGGGGCTGTGGGGTTGGACCGGTAATCACCTGGAAATGTTTCTCTGGCACAGTGTTCCTGGAACTCTCACCAGGACAGTGGGGGGGCAGGGAATCCCTGGGAAATGTCTCTCAGTCACGCCGGGCCTGGAGTTCTACACTCACTGAACTTTGATGCCCAGAGAATCGGGGAAATTCCTACTCCTTCAGCCGTCTTTAGGTCAGGGGATCTGGCGAGGTGTTGGTGAGTGGGTCCTGAGGTTTTAGGCCAGTCACTGGCTTGTAGGGCTTGGGAGTAGTGATCCGGCTATCTCTCATGGGAAGAAGCCAATGGCTCTCCCTCAGACTCACCACACTCTCATTGATCTGGGAAGCCTGATGAGTCATGCAAATTCCCACTCACTGGGAGAGCTTGGGGCAGGACCGCTGTCTCAGGCCAGTCTCTGGCTGGGCGGCGTGGGCGGGATCGAGTGGACTGCTGGCATTGGTCTTGCTGTCTCGGGAGGTCCCTGGGACTGGGCGGGTGTGGGCGTGATGGAGGAGGATGGCGGAGTTGGCTGTGCTGTCTTTGGCCGGTCCCTGGGGCTAAGAACCAGCTTTTTGATTTGTGGATTCTTTGGACTCTTTTCTTCATCTGAATTGAACTAATTTCTGCTCTAATCTTTATGATTTTTTCCCGTGTTTGTGCTCTGGGTTTTGTTTGCTCATCTTTTTCTAGATGTCGGAGTTGGAACGTTAGGGTGTTTCTTTGTTCCTGTTCTGTTTTCCTAATTTGTGAGTGTATAGCTATGATTTTCTCTCTGACAACTGCTTTCATCAAATCCCATAAATTCCGGTAAGTTGTGCTTGAACTTAAATTGAATTGTAGATATTGTTGAATATCTTGTTCAATTTCTTCTGTGACCCTTTGATTGCTGAATAAGTTGTTGTTTAATTTCCATGATTTTAGTGGGTTTTTCTGGTTGCTTTTTTCATTTATTTACAGTTTCGTTGCACTATGGTGGGATAATATGCATGGGATAATTTCTGTTTTCTTGTATACACTTCAGCGTGACATATGGACTAGTATGTGGTCTATTTTGGAAAATCACCAGTGTGCAGCTAAAAAAAATGTGTATTCAGCTGTGGATGGGGTAGAACACTGTGTATCTGTCCACCAGGTGGATTTGTTCCAAGGTCTGTTTCAGTTCTTCTACTTCCTTGCTTAT
Organism: Ctenomys sociabilis; assembly: GCA_004027165.1. Classification (NCBI taxonomy): domain Eukaryota; kingdom Metazoa; phylum Chordata; class Mammalia; order Rodentia; family Ctenomyidae; genus Ctenomys; species Ctenomys sociabilis. Next base: position 33,909 of record PVKA01012632.1, on the reverse strand, counting down.
TTTTTCTCTGGTTGACATATCTTTTTGACGTAAGGAGGTGTTAAAGTGTCCTGTTAAGGTTATGGTCTTCGATGTTGGGTTTTTCATATCCTTGAAGATCTGTCTTATGTAGTTGGGTACTCCTGTGTTTGGTGCATAGATACATATGAGTGTTAACTCTTCCTCTTGAATTTTTACCCTAACCAATATATAGATGCTTTCTTTGTGTTGTTTGATCATTTTCGGTTTGAAGTTGAGACTGTCTGAGAATGCAATTGCTACTCCTGCATTTTTCTGAGGTGCTGGGGCTTGTAGTATTGTTTCCATCCTTTGACTTTGAGCCTATGAATGTCTTTTTGAGTTAAGTGTGTTTCTTGTATACAGCATATTGTTGGATTTTGTTTTCTAATGCACTGTGCCAGTCTATCTCCCTTAATTGGTGAATTCAGTCCACCTGCATTGATCATTATAATTCAAATGTTTTGACTTATGATTGTCATGATGTTTACCTGTTGTTCTTTATTCTTTTTTATCCTGTGACTAATTGTTTGTCCTGTTTAGTGTGTTCCTTCCATTCTCATTCATGAAGTTCTGGTCATTGTGGTCTCTCTCTAGAGCCTCTTTCAATAGCCTGTGTAGGGATTGCTTTGTCATTATGAATTTCTTATTTGTTCTGTGTCATGGAAGTATTTCACTTCTCTATCAAACTTGAAAAAGAGATTTGCAGGATATAATAGTCTTGTCTGGAATTTGTTTTCATAAGGACTTGAAGAACTATGTTCCCTGCTCTCCTTGACTTCATGTTTTGTGTGGAGAAGCTGGCTGTAATTCTGATGGGTTTTCCTTTGAATGCGAGCTCCTTCTTCTCTCTAGCAGCTTTCAGTATATTATTCTTGTGTTGGATTTCTGGGATCTTGACTATTATATGTCTCAGTGTGTTTTTACTTGAGTTGATGTTATTTGTTGTTCGGTATGTTTCTGTTACCTGAATGTTGGATTGTTTCCTCATATTTGGGAATTTTTCTGCTATTACTTCTGCCCATATTCTTTTTATATCATTTGTATTCACTCCTTCATTCTCATTGATGCCAATTAGTCTCTCATTGTTCATCCTGGTGTCATCTTTCACGTGATAGAATATTTTTTCCTGCATTCTCATTGTTTTTAAGAGATCCTTTCTCACGTTTTTACTAGCTGCACTAGCATCCTCTATGTCAGAAACTCTGTCTTCACTTTCACTCATTCCATTTTCTAGACTCAAGATTGATAATTTTACTTTCTGTATATCTCTTTGACTCTGCTTCATGTGTTCTATTTCTTTTCTGTATTGCTTCTTCCAGGAATCTGTCATATTTTTGATCTCCTCTATTTTTTTATCCATGTCTTCTTTAGAGGCAACTATTTTTTTTTCTGCAGAGTTTCTTCCAAATAGGGTTTCCTCTGTATATTGTTTATGTATTTCAGATGCTTTGTTTTCAAAGAATTCTTTTTTGATTTCAGAAATTATTTCTGCTTTGAGTTTCTCATGACCTTTTTGCTGTTTTTTCTTTGCTTCTGATGCTGTTAATTCATATGTTTCAGCTGGAATAGTGTTCTCTGCACTTGTTCTGGGTGAGCATTGCGTTTACCCCATATGTTTCTGGATTTGATTCATTACTTCAGATGCTGTGTATTCAAGTACTTCTTTTTTATTTCAGGCGGTAGTTCTTGTCTGCATTCCTATATACCTTTCTGCTGTTATTTCCTTGCTTCTGTGTCTGTTAATTCATTCATTTCAGCTGAGCTGGTGTCCTCTGCACTTATTGGTGGACTTGAGACCTGAGACTTCATTTTTCTCCTTGTCTTTGTCATTTTGTATATCATTGACGTCTGAACTTGGGGTAGAGCTTTGGTGAAGCTATAACCTTAGTGCATAATGAGATTCAGGTGCCAGTCTATTAAGTTTGAGATTATCCAGTTATGCCTGGCCAGGATTGGGGATGTGCATCCGGGACGTTTCCACGAGTCTTCCCTGGTGTCTCAAGCAGCTTGCTGTCTCAGAGGGCTTTGGAGCGGGCTCTGGATGGTGTAGCATGCTCAGGAAGATGTCAAAGGCTCTCCCTCAAACTCAGCACACACTTACAGAACCGAATTTGCCAAGCAAGGCTCCCTTTAGTTGTTCGTTGTCATGGAAGTATTTCACTTCTCCATCAAACTTGAAAGAGTGTTTTGTAGGGTATAGTACTCTGGGCTGGAATTTGCTTTCATAAAGGACTTGAAGAACTCTGCTCCACACTCTCCTTGCCTTCATGGTTTGTGAAGAGAAGTAGGCTGTAATTCTCATGGTTTTTCCTTTGAATGTGATCTGCTTCTTTTGTCTAGTTGTTTTCAGTGTACTATTCCTGTGCTGTATTTCTGGGATCTTGACTATTATACATCTCAGTGTGTTTTTAATTGGGTTGAAGTGATTTTGTTTTCTTCATTCTTCGATTACCTGAATGTTGGATTGTTTCCTCATATTTGGGAAGTCTTCTGCTATTACTTTTGCCCATATTCTTTTTTTTTTTTTTGTCATTTGCAGAGATTCCTTCTTTCTCATTGATGCCTATTAATCTCACCTTGTTCATCTTGGCATCATCTTGCAGGTGATAGATTATTTTTTCCTGTATCCTCTTTGGTTGTAAGAGATCGTTTCTCACCTTTTCACTACCTGTACCATCATCTTGAAGATCTGAGACTCTGTCTTCCCTTTCACTCAAACGGTTTTGTAGACTTGTGATTGAGATTTTAAGTTCTTCTATATCTCTTTGACTGTGCTTCATGTGATCTATTTCTTTACTGTATTGCTCATTCAAGGAATATGTCATACTTCTCATCTCCTGTATTTTTTTTTTTATCAAGGTCTTCTTTAGAGGTAGTTAATTATTCTTTTACTGCAGCGTCTTTTCCAAATTGGGTTTCTTCCATATATTTCTGTGATTGGTTGTCTATTTCATATGCTATGCCTTCATACATTTCTTTTTTATTTCAGAAATTATCGGTGCTCTGAGTTCATCTTTATCTTTCTGTTGTTGTTTCTTTGCGTGCGATACTGTTAATTCATACTTTTCCGGTAGAATAATGTTCTCTGCACTTGTTATGGATGGGCATTAAGTTTCCTTCATACATTTCCTGATTTTATTCATTACTTCAGATGCTCTGTATTCAAAAATTTGTTTTTTAGTTCAGGCGTTAATTCTGGTCTGAGTTCCTCTGTATCTTTCTGATGTTGTTTCTTTGTTTCTGCCTCTGTTAATTCATTCATTTCAGCTGAGCTAGTGTCCTCTGCACTTATTTTTGGAGGGCTCGAGACCTGAGATTGCATTTTGCTCCTTGTCTTTGTCATTCTGCATAGCACTGACCTCTGACCTGTGGTGCAGATCTTTTGTGCAGTTAGGAACTTAGTGCATAATTAGATTTGCGTGCCAATCTATTTAGCTTGATATTATCCAGGTGTTCAGTTCCTTTTTGCTGCAGGTCTTCTTGCACAATTGTGAGCCTGTGGTTCCCCTTTGTTGTGTCTCTGGCCTAGGGAGTGCTGAAGTCACCAGGTCATGCTGGGCTAGATTAGGTTCCAGAATAGTCACAAAATTTCTCATTCATTCAGTGTGCTTGAAATGAGGTGTTCCAGGGATTTGCAGGACGACAGGCTGTGATGGATTAGCCAAGAGAGTCTCAGAAATTCTCGTTTCGCTCTGAGGCTTTGGGTGTGGGGTGCTCCTGATGGTGCTCGCCGGAGTGGCACTGGGGAGCTGATAGTTCTCGAACATACTCACCAGTTCATGCTAGGCCATTCTTGCTGCGCTGGATCAGGGGCCAGAAAAAATCACAAAAATTTCTCACTCCTGTCTCTTTCTTTAAACTGTGGTTGTCTGGTATTTTTTTCACTGGTTGTAATGTGATTAATGTTCAATTTCAGAAAATGCTAATACTGTCTTATTGGAATGTACATTACTTATACGCCTAGTACAAAAGTTAAGAGAAAAACTTCTGAAAGATTATGGTTATAATCATTTGCTAAAAGATTCACAACATAGAGATACAAATTATAATATTAAAAATAAAAATTGTAGTGGCACCTATATGTAGTCCCTGCACTTGCAATACTAGGGCAGAAGGATTGTTGTGAATTTGAGACAGCCTGGGATACAAAGTAATTTTAAATCCAGCCTACACTACCTAGTAAAATGCTCAAAATAAAAATAAAATAAAATAAAACATAAATTGAATAAGATTAAAAATATAGAAAAAATATAGAGATCTTCATATTAAGAATTATCTTGATGTAAAAGTATTGAATTGTTTAATGAAAAGAAATAAATTAATGAAATATATTTTAAAATAAAAGCATAGTTTAAGAACTCTTTTCTTAAGCTGAGCATCCTTCCAACTTTGTGTGTATTTTTTTTTTTTTTTTGTCTTTTTGAGACAGGGTCTCACTATGCAGTTCAGGCTGGTCTTAAGCTCACTTTGTAGCTCAGGCTGGTCTCGAACTCACAACAATCCTCCTGCCTCAGCCTCCCAAGTGCTGGGATTACAGGCCTGCGCCACCACCCCCGGCTTTTGTGTGTATTTTTTATTGCTTTTTTACTCATTCGTTTTTGTACAAAACATGACTTAAAATGATGTGGAGCTCTTTCTTATTTTTATTTCATCTACTCTGAATAACATTTTTTCATGAAAATATCAATGCATTTTTTCATAGTATATTTTTATTATAAGTAAACTTCCCTACTTGCTATAATACCTAAACTAGTTTATGTGTATCATATCAATCTTCTGAATTAAAAAAAAATCCGAAAAAACAAAGAAAAACCATAAGGACTAACTATATGTTGCCTGTGTAAAATTTTTTAAATCACATATATAGAGTTCAATTGAAGAGATAGAAAAAGAAATTTCATGCAAATGGAAGTGAAAAGTGAGAAAGGATGGCCTTCCTCATATTCATGAAAAATGTAAAAAGATATTGTGTCATGATAAAGGGGTAAATGAATCAAACAAATATAATAATTGTCGACATATATGATCCTAACAAGAAAGGAACTAAATTTATAAGGTAAAATTAATAAATCTGAAGGGAGAGGGAGACATTAATAGTCACAGTAGGAGAGTTCAAAACCCTGCTTCAATAATGGGTAGAGTATTTAGAGAGAAAATTAAAATAGAAACATTGAACTACAGTTTAGAATGAATACAGCTAATGAATATATAGAGAATATATATATATATATATATATATATATATATATATATATATTTAATGTATTTGTTATATATATATGATCAGATAGGATAAACACACAGCTACTTTCACTTAGTTCAATGAGAAGAAAGGTTTGTCCTAATATTGTTCAGACAAGATATCATGCCTGCATCTTTTCCTCTGAATAACTACTATGAAGACAAAAATATGCAACAGATTAGTTAATGTAACTGCCCTAGTAACCTGTTTTGAAACTGTTTCACTGCTATTTTTTCTTTTTTCTTATTAAAATTAGATAAAAAGCAACATTCCATTCAAGTCTAGGAAATGTGAGAATGAAAGAAGAAAAGATAGTTTTTGTACTAACATTGTTTATTTTTTATTAATTTTATTAAGAAACAAATAGCAAAGAGATAGTTTAAAAACTGATTAATCAGACAGTTTCAATAATTTATACATTGCCTATTGTTGTCTTCATAGTGGTTATTCATAGCACAATATGCAGATGTGATATCCTGTCCAAACACTATTAGCACAAATCTTTCTTCTCATTGAATTAAGAGAAAGTAGCTGTATATCTATTCTAAATATTTTGTATATACAGATACAAAATGGTCCATCATTTGTATCCGCTTTTTTGTTTAGTTTTGTGAGAAAGGTATTCCATTGTTATTTAAATAGGTGATTATCTTGCTGAAGATAATATAATCTTGCTAATATAATCCAGTAATCCATAATAGTAGTGAGTTATCCATAAGGCTGGCAATATTAGAAGTTGTTGACTTGAACATTTTTCAGCTCAGCATATTGTTATGGCTTTACTTTTTTACCTCACTTTTATACATTTCTGCTGGATGGTTAAGACCAAGATAAAGCAAGACCTATATAACAATGCTGTATATGGTTAGATATATAAATTTCTGTGTAACAATATGTAACTGTTTAGTCCCTTTTTTAATTTATTTTTTTCCTTCACAGTCTGTAGGGAATTAAAGCTTAAAATAGCAATACTTGATAGAAAATACCTGTTCCATGCTATGTCTAAGATGTTTATATTCAGGCAGATAGTGAGTGAAGTTAAGATCAACTGCCTATGTTTTTTGGTAATAATATCATTAAGCTTCTCTTCTGGAAGGTTAACTACTTGTTTGCAGATCAAAAATTAGAGAAAAAGAAGGGCTACAAGAAAAAAATTTAAATTAAGCAATAAGAGATAAGAAAGTAGAGATACAACTAATGTAAAGGATCCTATTGCATAAATAGAAATTAATAGAATTAGATAAAGATAACAGAAAAGATTATACAAGAAAAAGCAGAATAAGAAAAACAGGATTAAAAAGCTAAAAGAAAAAAAGCAGTAAAGGAAAACAGAAAATTCCCCAAACTAAAACTCACTGGAAAGAATAGAAATATAGTTCAAGATTTTTCTTTGCATTTTTATTTTTATTGATTGATTGATTGATTTATTATGTATTTAGTATAGGGTCTCACTACACAGATGGGACTTGTAGTGATCCTCCTGTGTTGAGCCTCCTAAATGCTAAGATTATGGGTGTGCACCAACCAAGCCCAGTCAGTTGCAGTTTCAGTGCACCCAGGGGGCAGGACCAGCACAACATATGGGGATGAACCCCAGCCACTGCACTCTGACTAAGCAGTCACTTTAGTCTACCAAACTATTTGGTTGGTCCTCTTTGTATTTTTAAGTGTGTGATTGTTTTCCAGATTCCACAGTTTCATAGTGCAGAAAGTCACCATTTTTTGCACCTAGCTTTACAGCCAATGGATTTTTTTTAGATAATACCTTCTTCCAGAGGCCCCTCTGTCTATTCATCTCAAGCTGTGGCAACTGTCCAACCCAGTATGTGCCCTTATATTGGTTGTTGGTGAAAGCAATCAGACTTCTGATCCCTGCTAGATGTAGGCAACAGGTCGAGGGTTCACACCGACACTGTATTTAATGTCATGAGTTTCATACCCAGTCACTTCTGAAAGCTAAACACACCAAGCCTAACTTCTTTCCATGGAGATTGGGACTCTGCATCCTTCGTGGCTTATGTTTAAACTTCAGGGTTAGGGAGTTCTTGTGCTTTGGCCACACCCACCCCCCAGCTGACTGAGCTTCACCCAGTCACTGAGAAAATAACAATGGGAACCTTTTTTTAGTTTTCATATCAGAGTTATTTGTTTTATATTTTTCTTATTTTTTAAATAATTTTATTGGAACAAATAGCAATGAGAGTTTAAAAACCTATTAGTAAGACAGTTTCAACAATTAATACATTGCATATTGTTGTCTTCTTAGTGATTATTCTTAGTACAAGATCCAGCAGAAAAGTATAAAAATGAAGTATACATCGTGAGCCCATAATATTAAGCTGAGCTATAAATGACTATAGTCGACAATTTATTTGAATAACTCACTATGGTTGCAGAATGCTGGACTGTGTTGGATTGTGGTGTCGAGTTCAAGCACCTAAGGTAGTTGAATGTCAATGGAGTGCCCACTTTTGACAGGTGTAGACAAAGGAAGGGGTGTAGAAAGAAAAAATCATGATGTGTGTGTATAGACAGTACAGTTGGGATAGATAACGCTGCCCTTCTACATAATTCTATGAGAGGCAAGATCTGCACTAATGGTGGCTGGACAGGATATTATGTCGGCTTCTAGTACTATGGTCATCCACTAGGAAAATAATTATTGAATTTTTGATATAATTCAGGTATAAAAAAATAAGATAAATAAGCAGCTACACTCTTAATTCACTGATAAGAGATATCTACTAAAATAATATCTGTAAATATGATATCATGTATGCACCTTGTACAATACCAAAACGTTATGAAAACAGTTTGCAATGTATTAATTTATCAAATCTGTCCTGTTAAGGTGTCTTAAAACTGTCTCATTGATATATGTACTTCAATAAAATAAAATAATAAATAAAAAAAAGAAAAAGAAAGAAAAAAAAAGATGCAGATATGATATCCTGTCCATAAACACTGTTAGTACAAATCTTTCTAAACAAAAAGGGGATGCAAAAGAAGGACAATTTTTAATCTATATATTCAAAATAGTTTGGATAGATATACAAAAAAGAGAACCTTGAATTGAAGTCATTTTTTGATTGTTTTGAAGCTCAGTTGTGATGAATGCCTTCCTGAAATGATGCCCTATTAAACATTCCCTGGTTATATGGCAGGGAATACAGTGGATTTCTTGCTTTTTTTTTTTTTTTTTTTTTTTTGCGGAACCAGGGATTGAACTCAGGCCCTTGTGCTTGTCAGGGAAGCGCTTATTCCACTGAGCCATCTCCCCGGCCCCAACAGTGGATTTCTTCTCCAACTGATGCCTGTCATGCAGAAGGAATCACTTTCAGAATAAAACTCCATGAAGTTTTTGAAGTTTGTTTTCGTTGTGAGTTCAAAAACATGCTGGAGGAATGATTGCTTCTTTAACTGATGGTATTGTAAAAACTGCCTACCCACGAGTAGAAGATTAAAACTAGACCCACTTCTAGATTTACATATACTAGGCTAAAATAAAAATGATTCAGATATCCAAATATTAAAAATGGAAACACTTAATCTGCCTGTGTATAAAATAGGTAAAACTCTTGAAAAGAGGTATAAAGGTAAGGACTTTTTGAATAGAACCTAATTACCCAAGAAATACCATGAAGATTCACCAAAAGGGGTAGCATCAAAAACAGTGATTGAAACAAAAAAACAGGGCTATAAATAAAGAACCGCTTTTTTGTGAAAAAAATATATGTATATACAAGATAGTTAGGATAGATATACAGCTACTTTCTCTTAGTTCAATGAGAAGAAAGGGTTGTACTAATATTGTTCACATAAGATATTGTGTCTGCATCTTGTCCTCTGAATAGCTAATACAAAGACAACAGTATTCAATATATTGTTGTAAATGTCCCCCTAAACTGTTTTGAAACTGTTTTGAAACTGTTTCATTGCTATTTTATCCATTTTCTCATTAAACTGAATAAAATGTAAAAATAAAAATAAAGTAGGGAAAAGGTTTATAAGTGTGTGAAGGGTTTATAAAGCCTTAAAATATATATAAGTACTAAAATAAAAAATGATGATTTGGGGAGACCTTTCATATTCATATTATGGTTAATCTTACCTAGCAACTTGATTGGCTGAGAACTGCTGGTGAAATTAGTAAAGCACACTTCGGGGTACAGCTGAGTACCTCATGCAGTCATCCTCTTGAGTTCTATATATGATCCCAACTTCCTTTCTCTCAGTTGATGTTAAGCTGCTCCATTTCCCAACCACCATGGTGAAAGCATCTTTATTTTGTTCTACCTTTCCCTGTATCTTCATTCGTCTCTCTGTGAGGGTTGCTGGCCTGAACTTGGCACAAGTCTTTTGAAATCATGAGCCAAATAAGCCTCATCCTTATGTTGAATGGTATTTTTCCCAGCAGTGCGAAAGTTGGCTAATACACATCTTTAGGGTCCAGGGAAGGGTTAAGGCAGGAATGATTTAGCAACAGTGTGTACATTTCATCTCTTTTTTTTTGTTTAAGAATTGGGAATTGAACTCAGACCCTTGTGTTTGCCAGGGAACTGCTATTCTACTGAGCTATCTCCCTGGCCCCTTACACTTCACCTTTAGTTTTCCTTGAAAGATTGTATCATCTAGTATTAATTGGCTTTGAACGCTTTGAAAGCTCTAGATAAATTTCTGTTTATCTTCTTTAGGGCTTTTTCTACCATATTTTCACTTTCTCAGAAATAAATGCATTTATGGAAACACACACACACACACACACACACACACACACACCTGAAAAGAAAGTTTCCTGTGAAGGAAGTATATTGGCATTAAATTCCTTCAATATTTGGTTTTTGTAAAAGTTTCTCTATTTCTCTATTTCACTTTGAAGTTCAATTTCTTTGCATATAGAACATTAGGATGATAGGGTAGTTTTCTTTAAGCATATTCAATATTTGTTGCACTCTTCTTGGTTATATGCTTTCTAGTGAGAAGGCCAATGTAATTATTACTCTTGTTCCTATCCAGGTAATTAATTTTCTCTATAATTGTTTCTAAATACAAAATTAATATATCATAATTGAACCTGGAGTTGTACTAAAATTTGTTGATTGGCACATAATATTTGTATGTATTTATGAGATACAAATAGATGTTTTCATACTTGTACACATTAGATGATGATCAAATTAGGATAATCACATCACTTTTAACATTTGTGTTGCTGTATAGTAAGTTCATTCAAATTTCATTCTAACGATTTTGAGATATATAAAACATCATTAATTGCATTCAAACTACTGTACTATAAAACATGGAGATTATTCCTCGGTCAAATAACATTGTACTCACTGATCAACTTCCCTTCTCCTCTCCTTTCACTCTTCTCCTTAAATTCTATTGACCACCATTCTGTTCTCATTTCTATGAGGTCAACTTCCTTATATTCCACTCATTAATTAGCTCATGTGGCATTTACAATTCTGTGTTTTATTTATATTACTTAACGTAATGTTTTCCCGATTGCACATGTTTTTGTGAATGACATGATTTCATCATTTTTAAGACTTAACAATATTTGACTGTGTGTATACACTACATTTGCTTTTATCAGTACACAATCATTACATTCACCATCGGGAATTAGTAAATGTACATAACAGATTTTGTTTTTATTTTCATACCCTTCATTCCCTGCCCTCTTTTGCCCCCCCCCCCCATCACTTGGGCCTCTTCCCTTATGCAAAGGTCTGTTTCCTTGTTTTTTTTTTTTCTTTTATTTTCCTTTATAATTTATTTGTATTTCGTGTTTCTCAGATAGGAGAAATTGTGCAATATTTAAGCTTGTATGTCTGATTTCCCTTAACATTATCTACCTGTTGATTGACATTTAAGTTGTTTCCACATCCTGGTTATTGCAAATAGTGAAGAAATAATGTAGGATTGAAAGTATTCTTTCACATGTTAATTCTTTTCTTATACGTGTATACCTAGTGGTCAGATTACTAGATTGTATGTGTTGAGGTTTAAATCTGGATTGTTCCTCCTAATTGTCCAACATTTGAACATAATTGGATTTGGGGGTACTATATTCATCAGTGGATTGATCCAGTAGGGGACTGACTCATCACTGGGCTGCTGTTAGGAAATGGGGCCTAGTTAAAGGTAGATCACTGAGCCTGTGATCTGGGAACGGATACGTCCCTTTCTGACTGCCCTCTTCCTAGATTCAAATACATGAACAACTTTCCTTGACCCAAGCCTTTCAACCTGCTATCTTGCCTTTAAGCCAGCGAGCCATGAATTATAACTGTGAGCCAAAATAAGTTTCTCTCCCTTTAAATTGTGACTGTAATCAATGATGAGGAACGTGTATAAGACTATCTTGTAGCATTAGTTTCAGTTTTTTTGAAGAACCTCTGTACTCTTCTCCATAGTGATTGTGCTAGATTCCCTCCAATAGTGAATTTTACTCCTTTAAAAATATATTTTTGTCATTTTGACAATAGTCATTATCATTGGAATGAAGTGATTTCTTTTTAGGAATTTTATTTTCATTTCTCTAAAGTATTATTATCTTATTATTATACTTGTTGAGCCATTTATATGTGTGCTTTTGAGAAATATCTATTCAGATCTTCATCCTGTTTTATTTGGTTGTTTTTATGCTATTGAGTTCTTAGATTTCCTTAAATATTTTTGATGTTTACCTCTTGTGGGATTGTATATTTTGCACATATATTCACCTATTCTACAGGTTTTCTTGCTTGCTCTTGTGATTGTTTCGTTTGCTGTACCAAAGCGTTTTAATTTGTATAGTCCAATTTGTCCATTTTTATTTGGTTGTATGTGCATTTTTGATCAGACAAAAGTTATTGCCTAAGTGAATGTCCTGAAGAATTTTCTATTTTCTTCTAGTATTTTCAAAGTCTGTAACCTTTGACTTGAGTTGCTAATCCATTGTGACTTGGTATTTGCAGTGGGTAAGAGTAAGGGTACAGATTCATTCATTTGGATGTCCAGGTTTTTCAGCACCATTTATTGAAGAGTTGGCTCTTTTCACACTATGTGTTATTGCCACATTTGACAAAATTAAGCTTTTTGTAAAGAAATATGGTTGCTTCTAGACTTTTTCTTCAGTCTTGATTTTATTTTAGAGTCCTAAGTATTATACCTAGGGTTCATGCAAGCTAGGCATACATCCTAGCGATGAGATAATACTCAACACCTGCATGGGCTTTTTATGCCAATATCATGCTGTTTCAATTACCGTAGCTTTGTAGTATATTTTGAAGACAGGTGAAGTAATGCCTCCAGCTTTGTTCTTTTGTGTGTCCTTTCTTTTGGAATACCATGCTATTTATTTTAAATTTATTTATTTATGTTGAACTAAGTATTGAACCCAGCAAATGTGTACTTAGCCACATCCGAAGCCATTCTTTACTTTTTATTTGGGAAGAAGGTCTTGCTAAGCCACTGGGTTGTCCAAACTTAACTTCAAATTGTGATCCTCGTACCTCATCCTCAGAGTACTAGAATTATAGCCTTACAGCACCACTATGAGCTATAACTTTCTAGTATGTTTTGTGATAATGTAATGAGATGTATCAGTTTCATTCACTTTGCTTAGGATTGGATTGTCATTTGGACTCTTTTGTCACTTCACATAAATTATAAGATTATTTTTACAATTCTTAAAAGAAAATATTAATATTTTATGTAGACTTTATTGCATCTGTGAATTATTTCATGTAGTATAGTCTAATGCATGTGCATCATATATCTTTTCATTTACCTATATATTTTAAGTTCTTTTCTGTTAATGTTTCCTAGTTTTCATCACAGTTTCATTTTGTGGGTTAAATTTTCAGTATATATTTGTGGTTGCTATTGTTTAGTTGAATTATTTTTTAGATAACAATTTTAAAAGAGGACGTTAATGACCTTCATTGCTTTCCCATTCCAGTTCTACATCTTGTCAATTGTTCTGCTAGATTTTCAAAAATAATGTTACATATAAGCATAGGGATTCTAATAAGAATTAGAATATAATACATACATCATTTATAAATTGTCTTCACACCATTTAAGATAGAGCAGCTTTCCTTATGATGATTGCTTTCAAATTACTTTCATCAAGCAATGTGTTACCCATTGATAATACTATTTGAAGTGAATGTTAACATGAAATACTCCTAATATTATTTCAGTCAGCTCACCATATTTAAGCTAACAACTGTGTCCATATTTGTAATATTACAGTTTTTCAAAGCTGTATTTTCTGTAGTTGAAATGTTTATATAAAGCTAATTGGTATAGCACTCTGTCTGGTTCTATAACTCCTTCCATTCAGTAACTTACAATCTCATGACAGTCCTTTTACATTGAAATATATTATACACCTCATTCTGCAAATTACCTTTCTGTTTCTCCATGAAGAATGCAAAAAATGATGCTTTTATTGTGCCTTATTTTAATGTGCAACCATTGATCCACCATAACATGTGATTTTGGTATGTATAACTATCTTATTTGATTTTGTATTTTCTCCTCAACTTGCCCAATCAATTCTTGCCCATTAATTTTGTCCTGCTATTTTTCATATATGAAAATAACTATCATTTAAATAATTGTGACCATGTTTTTGTCTACACCTTTCAATGAAATTGAATATGCTGCATTTAAACATCTCACATGCCACATTAGGCATTTGAGATGCCTAATTCATAAAATATGTATGATCACTTGACCAATCACTCTTTATTAATTCTGGAAAATAAATTTAGTATGAATCTAGTATATGAAACATGCAGAATTTTAATTATAGCTATAATAACTTTTATTGCACTAACATCTTTAAAATACTGATTTTTTTACCATGAGTATAAATATGTTTGTAGCTAATGAACTCTATTACCATTTGGGAGAGTTTGCATTTTTCTTCAATGGGCCCAAACAAGTTCATATCATTTACATTTGTTCTTGTTGCAATATTTTTGTTATAGTATATGTCCTACTTTTTATTTTTCATAATAAATAGTGTATTGAAAAATTGAGTAATTCTACAATTTTATTTTTCTTCTGCTTCTATCAGTTTTGTTAGTTATCATTAAGTTTCCTCCTATAAGACTGCCAAAATGTTTAATTGTATAATCTATTTTTGAAGTATTACACTATTGAAATAATTCCAAAACTTCATGTTATCACATGGAAGACTTCCTGAATATTAAAATACAGAATAACTGAAAAAGAATTGTCCTTTCTGTGTATTGCCCTGGTCAATCTTTGCATATCAACAGCCTTTCTGAGGATATTTACCTTAGGATCTTCCAAACCTTCTTTAGAAGGTATCTGAAACCCAAACTCAACAGAAACATTCTGATACGAATAGTGGCAGTTATATCAATGCAAATCCCTGTTTTTAGAAAAAGTATTAAAAACGGTCATATGTATTGAAACATGTACTAATATGACCTATATAAATAGATTTATCAGGCAAAATCATTATGTTCTCACCTAGTTTGTTTCTATGTAGTTTGTTTTAGTTAGCTAAACTATTTGCACATCTTTTTCTTTTCACCTGACATTCTGAAGTAACAGTACAGTTCCAGGGTTGGTTTGTGGATTTCAGAAAGCAATTTTTAGTATAGCTTCAGAAAAATAAATTAGCACTTGGTAAATATTTATCTTTTGAATTGTTGCTCTTGCTATTGTTACTAATACTGCACACTTCAGTCAGCCTCTTTTTGGACACAGATGATATTGATGATTGATATTAAGTGTCTTGCTTAAGGCTACACTGCATTTGCGCTTATTTCTTAAAATTTTATTTGTAAGTTTTATGTTATTGGATATAATACCAGCTAATTTAGTTGAAACTAATCAAAGACATTAAAGAAAATGGTATATTTGACTTCACCTTGTACCCATTCATCCCTGGCCTTTAAGCAGTGATAATTGCTTGTTAGGAGCATGCATCTACTCACAACTTTCTCTGATCAGTTACTTACAAATTAACTCAATAGGTATAAGATAATTTTCATCTTTTTTGTATGAAAAACATGAAAGGTGTAATTTTCTTAAAAATTTGACAACATCTCATTTTTCTTTAGGGCTGAAGAAGTACAGAGAGAGAATCTAAGTAGTAGGAATAGACCTCAGTAATTTGCTTATGTTCTTCTGCAGGTCCTCAACGGTTCTTAGCATGATTATTTCTAGATAATTTTCATCAATTTATAATTTAAAAAAGACTAAATTCAAATACCTTTTTGAGATATAAATATTTTATTTGACACAGATTTCAACTTAATGTATATTTAAAAATACTTTGCAAAAAATAATGCATTTAAGTTATTTTGAATAATTAATATTTGAAATGGTATGTTAGTTTAAAGGCTTCTTTTTTCTTTTCTGACATACAATTTGTGCCTCAAGGTGCCAAGTGCCTTTTTAAATTAGTTATGCTTATATGTGAAATTATCGCTTTTATGTTTCTTTTTGCCTGACAAAATTACGAAAATATCACTGCACTCCTCATTAGGTTTTAACTGATTTTTTTAGCTCCTGCTAAAGATAATGTTAGTGATCATCAAGTATACTGCATAGACACAGTAAATGAATATTTGTCTCTTAATTTAAAAAATAACATTTATCATAAGCATTTGTTGATTATTTATTTCTTGTGCAATAGGGATTGAATTTTAAAATTCCTTTCCTGTGCACGTGTCTTTTACCTATTTTATATACCTGTAGACTAAGTTTTTCTGTTTTAATACTTAGATCTTTGATTGACTTTGATTTTAGTTTAGAATGTCAAGAGATATAACTAACTAACTGCATTCTTCTGTATTTACATAAGCCAGTTGTTCTAGTATCATTTGTTAAAGAGATTATCTTCCATCCAGTATTTGATTTGTGGCCCTCTGTTAAAGCCAAATCACTGAATGTGCCTTGGGTTATTTTTCCATCTTTTATTCTGTTCCACTGAAACACATGTCTGTTTTTGTTCCAGTACCATGGTGTTTTCTTCCCTGTAGCTTTGTAACAAAATTTGAAGTCTAGGATTGTGAAGTTTCCTGCTTTGCTCTTGTTGCTCAAGATTGTTTTGGCTAATCCGAGGTTTTCTGGATCAGTATGATTATTAGCACTATTTTCTCTGGTTCTGCAAAGAATACTATTGGAAACTGAGTTGCAAAATTTTATTTTGCATTGTGTTAAATCTTTATACCAGTTGTGGAACAATTATTATTTTGGTATTATTTGTTCTGCCTATTCAGGAATGGTTTCTTTTATTTTCTGATACCTAATTTAATAATTTTTTAGAGCATTGTAGTTATCATTGCAGAAGTCTTTCACTCCCTTGGTTTGGTTCATTCCTATGTATTTAATTTTTCTTGATGCTACTGAGAATGGCAATTCTGTGTTAATTCACTATTGATGTGCAGGAGTCCTACTGATTTTTTTGTGTGTATGTGTGTTTATTTTGTGTCCTTACATATTGCTTAGTTTTTATTAATTCTTGAAGTCTTTTGATTCAATTTTTTAGGTCTTCTCTTCTGAGGCACATGTCCTGTACAAATAATGACAGTTTGGCATTATCTTTTCCCTGATATATCCCTTTCCTTTCTTTCTCATGACAAATTAATTTGCTTATGTTATGATTACTATATTGAAGAGGTGTGGTGACAGCAATTAAGCTTGTCTTCATGCTTTTATAAGGAAGGCTTTCAGCATTTCCCCATTTAATATAATGTTGGCTGTTTTTGTCATATATGTGTTTTGTTGTTTTTTTTAAAGAAAATAAAAATAGAAAAGCATTAGAAACAATGCACAATTTCACTGAACATAATTAGATGATTTGTTTTTTTTTTTTAAATTTATTGGGTACATGGTCTCACAATGCAGTTCAGACTTGTAGTGACCCTTCTGTTGAAGACTCCACTTTGTCTCAACACTGAACAGATTATAGGCATGTGACATTACATCCAGCTTCAAAATGCTTGTTGTATTGCATATTGTTGTCTTCATCCCATTTGTTCCTATTAAGGTGAGTGTGAAGTCATTTTGTTAGCTCTCAGTTTCCATGTCCTTATGTGCACCCCAAGTCACTGCTTTCTTCATCAGCTTTGCTTTATAGCATGGAACTAATGCCAGCACTTTTAGACCCAGTGCCTTTTGAAATCCACACACAATCAACCTGATATTTTTATCAGAGTGCAGGGCTCCATGCCCTTGCTGACCTGTACTAAAACTTTTCATAGTGATTTATGTGTAACCCAAACCCATTTCTAGACTGTTGTGGCTGTCTCCTACTTAGCCACTATGGTGGTGTGACATGAGAAACTGAAGTGTACTTGTTCTGTAGTTGTTCTGTAGCTTAGTCTTAAACAATTATCCTCTTTCCACAATGTTTCCTGATTAAACACTCTCAAATATGGTGGTTGAGGCATGAGTTTTTCTTGTCCCAGTCAAGCATTTGATGCTGTAGGAATCACCTGCAGAGTAAATCGCCATGCTATTTTCATAGATTTTTTTTGTGGAACTGGGATTGAACTCAGACCCTTGTACATGCCAGGAAAATGCTTATTCCACTGAGCCATCTCCCCGGCCCCTCGTAGGTTTTAATAAATAAGTATTTTTTTTTTTTTAATTTGTTTTGTTTTTTAGATACTGTGGATAGCCTGTCCAATTCTTCCACCTTAATACTGCTGACCCTCTTCCAGGTTCTAGTGTCAGTTAAGATAGGTCTATCCAGAGCAGAGAGTCTGGACTAGTTTTCCAGACTGCTTAATTGTTTTCTTATGTAGTGATCCATTGCTCTAGTTTCTCTGTAGTTTCTAGGTTTCCGATCATATTTGTCCTCAGTCTTAGAATTCTACTTTTTTTTTTTTCTCTTCCCCATGTTCTTTTGCAGATATAACATCATCATTCCAGATATTGGAGAGGCTATGTTTTATTACTGGCTTACATGCCACCATTTTAAGTCCCCATTTTATCTTCTTCATAGTCTTTTACTGAGCAAAAGTTTGTGCTTTGATAAAACCTGACTTACAAATTTTGTTTTATGGGTCTTATTTTTCATGTTGAGGTAAAGAATTCATTGCCTATTCCTGGATCTCAAAATTCTTTTTCCTCTGGATTTTTTTTTTGCTTCATGTTTTACATTTTACATGTAAGCTTATGATACATTTGGAGTTTATTTTTGTATAAACACATGAGGTTCAGTTTCAGGTCCTTTTTCATTTGTGGATGCCCAATTTCTCAAACACCATCTGTTGACAATATTATCCTTTATTATTGAGGGTTTTGAGGTCTTTTCGATTGATTTATATGTCTATTTCTCCAGCAATATACTACACTATCTTGTTTGCACAGAATAGCTAAATAAGTATTCTCAATAATGGATAGAATGATTCCTCTCAACTTATTCTTTGTTCGTTTTTCACTTTGTGGAATTCATTGGGATTTTCTGTTTACACAACCATGCCATCATCTTATAGGGGAAGATTTTTTTGTCCTCTTCCAATTAATGTGCTATTTGTCTTTCTTGCTTTTTCTTTTTTGCCATTTAGCACTTCCAGTACTTCATTGGCTGATGTTATATGTAGATAAGTCAGTGTGCATTATTAAGGATGCTGTTGCTAGCAGTTCAATGTGTGTGACTATATGAAGTTGAGAATGTTCCCTCAATTTCGTATTTTCTGAGTTTTTTCCCATAAACTTATGCTGCGTATATTCAAAAGTGTTTTTGTATTAGGTGATATGATTATTTCAGTTATATCATGAATATGGTACATTACAAAGATTTTATCATTTATCCAGCTTTTCTTCTTTCTTTTTTTTGTGGAACTGGAGATTGAACTCAGGCCCTTGCACTTGCCAGGCAAGCTCTTATTCTACTGAACTATCTCTCCACCCCCTTTTTATCCAGTCTTATATGAGGAGAAAAAAAATTAATTGCTGATGATATGCACTTTTTGTGAATTTCAGATTCTGCTCATTAATATTTTCTTGAGAGTCTTTGCTGCTCAGATGATCAGGATTAATGATTTGTATCTTTCTATATTCTCTTTACTTGGTGTTGATAACAGAGTACTAGACTCTTAGAATGAATTGGATATTGTTTATAAGTACCAATCCATTTTAATATTTTTAATTAATTAAGTAATTGATTTGTTTATTTTTTTCTTTGAGGCACAGTCTTGATCTTTAGCTCAAGCTGGCCTTGAATTCACTTTCTAACCCAGGCTGGTCTAGAACTATCAATGGTCTTTCTGCCTTAGCCTCCCTCTCCAGTGCTGGGATTACAGGTATGAGCCATCATGCCTGGCACTAATCCTTTATAAGATAAGATATATTTACTGGGGAAAATAAAACTTCTGTCTGAGAAAGGGACAGAAGAGGACCTAATAGATTTGCACAGTAATCTTACATTTCTAGGGATTTTTATAGAATAAAACATGATATGAGGCAGGTCTTATTGTGGAGATCATGGGAACTCACACAAGTGAGTGGAGGAAAACTGTGGTCAACCAGTAAGATTACAAACACAATTGTTCAGGCAAAATTGATTAAATCCAGGGCCAAATGGGGGAGTAAGCTATGTAGTAAGTGAGCATGAATATAGAGTAGGGGCTTCTTCTGAAGGGGCTGGATTAGTGACTCTTCTTGGCTTCCTCAAGGTGATTATGAATGTAAATGCTTATTTTTAGGGAACTAAGCATTAAGGATTAATCCACCTGATTAGTGTACATAGTGGGGCTTGGATATTTCTTTCTCAGAATCTGTTCAGTCATAGATTCAATTTCTCTGGAGGTATTAAGGCTATTTAGAGTAAATTTTCATCTTAGTTAAGATTGGTTCTTTGTGTTTCTAAAATTTTTTATGTTCTAAGGTGTCACCTGTATAAGTAAAAAATTGTTCAAATTATGCTCTTATTTTATTTTTAGTGGATACAATATCTGCAATGATAGACCATGTTTCATTCCTGATATCAGTGTCTTGTATCTTCTCCCTTTTTGTTTGTCAGTTGTGCTAAAGATTTTGCAGTTAAATGGATTTCTCATAGACATAGATTTTTCTTTCATTGATTTGGCCATTATTTTCTTAATTTGATTTTTTTTTATATCTCTTTATGTCTATCATTTCCTTTGTACTCTTACATTCAGGTTTCTATTTTCTTTTTTTCTTGAAGTATGATTACAGATTTATGTATTTAGGATTTTTCTTCTGTTCTAACGTCTGTACTTTGTTTAGATTTTTTGACACAGGGTCTCAATATATCATTCAAGATAGCCTTGAAATTGCTATGTATTCCAAGTTGTCCTTGCACTAGCTCACTTTCTGCCTCAGTAGTTATGCTCCATCACACCTGGAAAGCATTTAGTACTTCGAATTTGCCTCTCAGCACTTCTTGATCTGAGTTTTACACATTTGATATATTTTACACCCATTTTTAAATTCAATCTTATGCATTTTTAAGGCTTCCTCTTGAATTCATGAATTTTTAAAATGTGTTGGGTTTTTCATTCGCATTTTGGTATGAGTTTCTTGGTATTTTAGTATAGGGCTGTAGATTAATTATGCTATAATTAATGGACACGTTATGGATAATTGTAATTTTTTAAAGTTTTTTGTTCGTGTATAGTACAGGATCTATAGGGGCTCACTACATGGGTTAGACTTGTATTGATTCTTCTCTTTCAACCTCCCAAAGACTGGGATTACAGGCTTATACCACCACGCCCATTCTCGTCAGTGTACCCCGGGGATGGGGCTGGCACAGTATATTGGAGATTGGACACTGGCTGCTGCACTTTACCTAAGCAGGTGTTTTAGTCTACTGAGCTATCTGGCTGGCCCCAATTTTTTAAAGAATTTTCAATGTTTTATCTGTTTATTTGGTACAAGGTCTCTCTATGCAGCTTTGACCATAGTGATCTTCCTGTTTCAACCACTCCACCACAGGAAGTACAGGCATACACCATTATGTCCTGTTTCCTTTTCTGGCACAGCATGCCCTGGGTTCTGGGGCTGGCATGACGTGCAATACTAGGGATTGAAATAGGGTCCTTGCGCTTGGCAGGTAGATGCTTATACTGCTGAGCTATCTTCACAGTTGAATAAATTCAATTTGCAAATGTGTTCTGAGTTTGAGTTTTTATAGACTAAGATGTTGTGCTTCTTAGTGAAATTTCTGATTCAGCACAAGCTCAGGGCCAGCGAGTGTATGGGAGAGCTCCCGCACTCCCTTGCACTGGTTAGATCTCCCTGATCAAGCTCAGTCCAGCCCCATGAGTGAGACCTTCCACCACAATCTCGGGGCCCTTGACACCTTGCTCTCTCGGGAACCCTCCACCACTCCCATCCAGCCCAAGCTCAGGCCCAGTGAGCGTGTGGGAGAGCTCCTGGTCTCCCTTTCATCTCCTGGACCCCTCCAGATCCAGCGCAGCAAATAGAATATAGCAAATCATCGAGAAGGTCATACACAATGATGAGGTAGGATTCATCCTAGGGATGTAAGGATGGTTCAATATTCAAAAATCTAAAAACTATATTAATAGACTGAAATCTAAAAACCACATGATTATCTCAATTGATGCAGAGAAAGCTTCTGACAAAATGCAACACTCATTTCATGTGCTAACTCCTACATAACATTGGAATAGAAGGTCACCACATCAATTTGATAAAAGCAGACTATGATAACCCAAAGGCTGATATAATTCTAAATGGGGAAAAATTGAAATCTTTTACTCTTAGATCAGGTACAAGACGAGGATGTCCTCTATCACCCCTCCTATTCAATATAGTTCTGGAATCATTACCTAGAGCCAGTAGACAAGAGGAAGACATAAAATGAATAAGAATACGTAAAAAGAAGTTAAACTCACATTATTTACAGATGATACGATACTTTTCTTGGAATACCCAAAATACTCACCAAGAAGCTATTAGAATTGATACACAAATTCGGTAGCACAGCAGGATAAAAGTCAATACCTAAAATTAATAGTAGTTTTCTACACAGATAAACAGACTGAGAAATAAATTAGAGAAACAATAACTTTTACAATGGCAACAAGGAAAATGAAATATCTTCGAAATCAAAGATCTTTTCAAGAAAAATTACAGTAATCTGAAAAAAGAGATTGTAGAGGGTTCCAGAAGATGGAAAGATATTCCCTGCTCCTAGATAGGAAGAACCAACATTATGAAGATGGCCATACTCCGAAAATTGCTGTACAAATTTAATGCCATCCCTATCAACCTATCACCAACATAACTCACAGAACTACTGAAATCATTTCTAAAATGTACTTGGAACCAGAAAAGACCCAGAATATCAAATGCTATCCTGGGCAACAAAGACAAGGCAGGAGAAATTACAATTCCTGACTTGAAATTATAGTACAAAGCTACTGTGATAAATTGGCATGATACTAACAACAATGAAATAGACCTGAGGATCAATGGAATAGATTAGAATATGCAAAAGCCTGTATAAACACACTCAGCCATCTTAAATTCTGCAAAGCAGCCAAACATGCTTACTCAAAGAAAGATAGACTCTTTTACATATGGTGCTAGAAAAACTGGCTCTCTACATGAGAGCTAGAAAGCCAAAACTTGACCCAGGTCTATCAATAGGCACTAAGCTAAAGCAAAAATGATTTGATTTGTAAAGATTAAAAGAGAAACACTGAATCTCCTGGAAGAAAAAGTAGGAGGAACTCTTGAAGAATTAGGGGTAGGCAAAGAGTTCATGAGCAAAAATCAAATCTCACAGGTAACATTTGAAAGAATTAATATATCTTACTGGAAAGTTTTTGCATGTCAAAAGAAATTGCAAACATAGTGAAGAGGCAATCTACAAGTTTGGAAAAAAATTGACTAACAAGCAGTCAGACAAATGCTCTCTAGCATTTATAAGGAAGTAAAAAACATTAGGGTCCCAAAATTTAAAGACTGAATCCCGAAGTGGGCATCTAAGATGAATACACTCTTCTCAGAGGATGAAATTAAACAAGTGAATAAATATATGAAAAATGCTCCACATCATTAGCCATCCATGAAATGCAAATTAACAACATTGGGATATCATCTCACCCCAGAAAGAATGGTTATTACTGGGGGCTGGGGAGATGGCTCAGTGGAATAAGAGCTTCCCCTTACTGAGAATTTTCCCAAAGGAACTGAAAATGTCACATCATAGTGATATACGTGTACATATGTTTATGTACACAATTTATTATAGCAAAATCTTGAAAACAACCAAAATGCCCGTCAACTGAGGAATGGATGAAAAAGATGTGGTCCTTTTATGAAATGGAGTACTAGTCAACTATATAGAATGATAAACTGGAAGCCTTTACATATGGATGCTACTTGAAGATACACTCAGAAGTGGAATAAACCAGATCCACATGTGTAAATATGTTATAGTCTCCATGGTATAAGCACTGAAAGGAAGAAATTAAAATAGAAAGGCAAAACACAATTAAAAGACAAGTGATAACTTGAGGAATAGCCAGCGAAGAGAGGGCAAAGACAAAAGCTAAGAAACATGACAGGGGCAAAGTCATACTTTGATATGAACAAGATGGAAAAAACAATGGTCCTGAGAACCTTCTGAGTGTTTTTTATTTTTATTTTATTGAACTACAAATATCAATGAGACACTTTTAAGACACCTTAACAGGACGGATTAGATAAATTAATACATTGCAAACTGTTTTCATAATGTTTTGGTATCCTAGAAGGTGCATACATGATATAATACTTACAGACATTATTATAGCAGATGTCTCTTATCAGTACATTAAGAGAGTGTAGCTGTTTACGTATCTTGTTTTTTGGGGCTAGGGAGATGGCTCAGTGGGGTAAGCAATTGCCTGGCAAGCTCAAGGGCCTGAGTTCAATCCCTGGTTCTGCCAAAAAAAAAAAAAAAAAAGTTGTAGGATTCTGCGTGTTTTTTATTTTTATTTTTTTTAATGTTTTATTTAATTTTTTTTATTTTAATTTTTTTTATTTTATTGAAGTACAAATGCCAATCAGACAGTTTCAAGACACCTTAATAATACAGATTTGATAAATTAATACATTGTAAACTGTTTTCATAATGTTTTGGTATTGTACAAGGTGCATACATGATATTATATTTACAGATATTATTTTAGCAGATATCTCCTATCAGTGAATTAAGAGTGTAGCTGCTTACTTATTTTATTTTTTATACCTGAATTATATCAAAAATTTAATAATTATTTTCCTAGTGGATGAGTGTAGTACTAGAATCCGACATAATATCCTGTCCAAACACCATTAGTGCAGACCTTGCCTCTCATAGAATTATGTAGAAGCACAGCATTATCTATCCCAACTGTACTGTCTATACACACACATCATGATTTTTTTTCTACACCCATTCCTTTGTATACACCTGTCAAAGGTGGGAACTCCATTGTCATTCAAATAACTTAGGTGCTTGAACTCGACATCACAATCCAACACAGTCCAGCATTCTACAACAATAGTGAGTTATTCAAAGAAATTGTCGACCATAGCCATTTACAGCTCAGCTTAATATTATGGACCCATGATGTATACTTCATTTTTATACTTTTCTGCTGGATGGTTAAGACCTAGATAGATCAAGACCTATATACATGAATTTATACTCATATACACATGAACTTTGTATTTCCTATGTGGTCAGTGAAGTCCTCTCTGGGTTTATCTTGTAGTCCTGTACATTATTCTTTACTCTTAAATCAGGCACAAGACACGGATGTCCTCTATCTCCCCTCCTATTCAATATAGTCTTGGACTCCTTAGCAACAGCCATTAGAAAAGAGGGAGAAATAAAGGGAATAAGAATAGGTAAAGAAGAAGTTAAATTATCACTATTTGCAGACGACATGAACTTTACTTGGAAGACCCTAAAATTCCTCCAAGAAACTACTAGAACTGATAGGAAAATTCAGTAGCATAGCAGGATACAAAATCAATACTCAAAAGGCAATAGCATTCCTGTACACAGATAACAAGCACACTAAACGGGGAACAATAAAAACAATACCTTTCACAATAGCACCGTGGAAAATGAAATACGTTGGGATTCACTTAACTAAGGAAGTCAAAGATCTTTTCATGGAAAATTACAACACCCTAAGCAAAGAGATTATAGAAGATTTCAGAAAATGGAAAGATATTCCATGCTCCTGGATAGGAAGAACCAAAATCGTGAAGATGGCCATACTCCCAAAATTGCTGTACAGATTTAATGCAATCCCTATCAAACTGCCACCAACATACCTCCAAGATATAGAGAAATCAATCCTAAAATTTATTTGGAACCACAAACGACCTAGAATAGCAAAGGCAATCTTGGCCAATCAAGACAAGGCAGGAGGCATCACAATTCCTGATTTGAAATTATACTACAAAGCCACTGCGATAAAATCAAAATGGTATTGGCAACAAAATAGACCTGACGATCACTGGAATAGATTAGAAGATGCAGAGGCATCTACGAACACACTCAGCCATTTTATCTTCGACAAAGGAGCTACACAAGCTCACTGAAAGAAAGATAGCCTCTTTAACAAAATCTGAGTGTTTTTTAAACTAGCAGTTTAAATATAATTGGTAGGATTTACATATAGTTGGTAGGATTCTCACTCTGACCAACTATATGTGCTGACACCTGTGGACTAAGCAACTGCACTGAAGATAGCAATGTGTAATGGTAGGGTCATGTTTAAAATGCCTGTCATTCTGTTCTTCTAATTGTATACTGTTTGTCATGACATAACAATTACTGCCATACTATCTCTCAAGTAAATATTTTTAAAAAGTGTAATAAATGAAAAGGGACAAAAAAATCATGTCATAGAACTGTCCTGCAACAAGGCTGTATATTGTTAGATTTCTAAATTTTTGCATGAAAATATACAATTGTTTAGTTTTATTTTTTAAAGTATTTTTATCGTTTTCATTGTTTTTCTACATACACTAGAGGGACTCAAAGTTTAACATATCAAGAACATATGGAAAATACCTGTTCCATGTTATGTCTAAGATGTTGGATATACAGACAGATAATGATAACTATCTATGTTGTAAGGTAACTATAATAAGACTCTCTGCTGGATAGGTAACAACTTAAGTTTGTAGAACAAAAATTAGAGAAAAAGAAGGTCTTCAAGACAACATTTTGGCCCTAAACTTTCAAGTTCAGTGAAGACTAAGGACATATGAGAACCGGTAACTCAATTGTGTCCTGAACTTTCTGATCAAGGAGGTTATGGGACCACAGAGGAAAATGAACTATGATGTAGAGTGCCTACAGAGAGGCACATGGAGAGAAAACATTCTCTCAGGCCTTCACAGAGAGCACATTGGACAAGCAATGGCCAGGAGTCATCCACATAGCTGACACTGACAAAGTGTCTACAAACTGTGGTACAGGGTTTCAGATTAAACCCTGAAGGGATTTGAATAACCTTATCAAATACAAAAGTTACATTTCTTGTTACATAGGTCTTGTTTTATCTTGATCTTAACCATCCAGCTGAAAATTGTCAAAACAAAGTATAAAAATTAAAGTCACATTAACATGCTGAGCTGTAAATGGTTCAAGTCAACAACTTCGGACATTTTCTTATGGAAAACCCACTACTATTATGGACTATTGGACTGTATTGGGATATTTTCCTGAATTCATGCACCTATAGTGTTTGAATGGCAATGGAATGCCTTCTCTGAAAAAAATTTGCCAGAAAAGTGGGATTGAAATGAACAACCAGGGGGCCAGAGAGATGGCTCAGTGGAATATGTGCTTCCCTGGCAAGTGCAAGGGCCTGAATTCAATCCCTAGTTCTGCGAAAAAAAAAAAAAATAAAAGAAATGAACGACCATTTTGTATCTGAATACACAGAATAGTTGGAATAGATACATAGCTCCATTCTCTTAATTCAACAAATAGAAAAAAATGTTCTAATAGTGTTTGAGAAAGTATATGATATCTGTATCGTGTACAATGAATATCCAATAAGAGAAGAATATGGAATTGTATATAATTACTGAAAATGTGCTAGTAATCTGTTCTGAAACTATCTCATTGCATTGTTTCTCAATAAAATTAGAAAAAATTCCTTGACCTCCAAGAAAAAATATATATCAGACTATTTTTAGGTGATACTTTCTACATAGATCTTATTTTTGAATTATGTTTAATTATAAAATTCCAACATGTCATGTTGTTCCTTTTCTTTTTCATCATTTACCAGCTGATTTTCAGCTATCAAGTGAATTATGTCCTTATTTTCAAGACTGATATTGCAAGATGAAACTACACATGAATTCATCATAATCAGTAAATTCATCCCAATCTAGACCCAAAAATGTTCCACTTCATCTTCCTTGCAGACAATGCTCTTTACCCTTTATTGACTTTTATCCTTTGGACATGAGTAGTTCATCTCCATGAAATATGTCAGTCTGACATCAAGTTCAAGCAAATTTTGTTTTAAGGAATAATAATCCATAGGATTAATAGTTACAAGTTATTTTCCATGTGTCAAGATGTGTTCATAAATTTTACACTATTGAAATGCTAAGGGATATTTAATCCTTTTGTGATTTCAGTGTAAGAAAATTTCAGCACTGGGGATCAAGCTAGGGCTTCATGCGTGGTGGTAAAGCACTCTACACTGAGCTACATCCCTAGCCACTTGTTTCCTTTCAGGTTATACAAGTTTTATAATGTTGACTTTTCAATCTCAGTAACATAAAAGGCTAACATTTTGGTATACTTTTCATCAAAGATTTTGAATGTTGAATATTTTGTTTTTCTCTAGTTTTGTATTAGCTGTCATAATTTAATATTTATCTTCAATAATACTTCTGTTCTCATGCTCATTTTAATGTTATAAATACTACCACTATGATTCATATTTTCATCAATATTCTTGCTCAAGTAAATACATACTTATATATATGTTTTATATAGAGAGAATATTTTAATAAAATAAATAGCGTCATGTTATATAAAGGCTATAAAATTGACCTTTCTCACATACACATGTACAATGGATTTTCAAGAGTAATATATAATGGCCTTATATATGCATGACAAGCACTCTACCATTTACTTAGCTATACTTTTAGTCTCTAAGAGTTTTCAAAATTTTTAATTCATTGCAATGAGAATAAAAAGTATAGCAATGAAACAGTTTCAAAACAGGTTAGTTGGACAGTTACAATAATTAATACATTGCATATTGTTGTCTTCATAGTAGTTATTCAGATTAGAAGGTGCAGAGGCATCTACAATCACACTCAGCCATCTGATCTTCAACAGAGAGGCCAAACAAGCTCACTGGAAGAAAGATAGCCTCTTTAGTAAATGGTGCTGGAAAACATGGCTTTCTACATGCTGAAAACTAAAACTTGACCCAGCTCTATCACCATGCACTAAGTTAAAGTCAAAATGGATTAAAGATCTAAACATTGAAACAGCCGGGCGTGGTGGCTCATGCCTATAATCCTAGCACTTGGGAGGCTTAGGCAGGAGGATTGTTGTGAGTTCGAGATCAGCCTGAGCTACAAAGTGAGCTTAAGGCCAGTCTGAACTGCATAGTGAGACCCTGTCTCAAAAAGACAAAAAAAAAAAAAAAAAAAAAAAAAAAAAAAAAAAAAAAAAAAAAAAAAAAAAAAAAAAAAAAAAAAAAAAAAAAGAAAGAAAGAAAAAAAGAATAAAATAAACATTGAAACGGAAACACTCAATCTCCTTGAAGAGAAATTAGTAGGAACTCTTGAAGACATAGGGGTAGATAAATAGTTCATGAACGAACATATATTTGCATGGGAAGAACTTGAAAGAATCAACAACTGGGATCAACTCTTCTTAAGGAGCTTCTGCATGGCAAAAGAAATTGTCAACAGAGTGAAAAGACAACCCACAAATTTTGAAAAAATCCTAACTAATAAGCAGTGAGACAGAGGACCACTGTCTAGAATATATAAAGAATTGAGATAGAACAGGACCCTCAAATTGAAAAACCCAAGTCAGAAATGGGCATCTGAGATGAATATACACTTCTCAGAGGACAAAATTAAAGAAGCGAATCAATATATGAAGAAATGCTCCACATCGCTAGTCATCCATGAAATGCAAATAAAAACATCAATGAGATACCATCTCACTCCAGAAAGAGTGGCTATCATAAGGAAATCAACCAACAACAAATGTTGGAAAGGTTATGTGGAAAAGGGAACACTTTTCCACTGCTGGTGGGAATGTAGCCTGGTTCAACCATTGTGGAGGTCAGTGTGGAGACTCCTCAAAAGAGTAAGACTAGAAATCCCATTCAAGCCAGCTATCCCCCTACTGGGAATTTTCTCAAAGTAACTGAAATTATTGTATCATAGTGATATTCATGTACCTATGTTTATAGCAGCACAATGTGTGATAGCAAAATCTTGGAAACAACCAAGATGTCCATCACATGAGGAATAGTTGAAAAAGATGCGGTGTTTCTATATAATGGAGTATTACTCAGCTTTTAAGAATGATAAATTTGAAGCATTTATGCTGAAGTGGATGCCACTTTGACATATACTCATAAGTGAAATAAACCAGACACACATGTGTAAATATCATATAGACTCCCGAGTATAAGAAGCGAAAAGCAGAAATACAAAAGGAAATGTACAACAGCAACCAAAATCAATTGAGTCTGATAAGGCAAAGTGAATGGCATATGCTGCAGGATACTAATCAGCTTTTCTTCTGGATGGTTAACAACCTAAGTTCACAGATCAAAGTTGGAGAAATAGAAGAGCCACAGGCCAGCCAACATTTTGGCCCTAGCTTTCAAGGTCAGCGAAGACTCAGGACATAGGAGAACCTGTACTGCAACATCATGAAACTCAGTTGCGCTCCAAATTTTCTTAACAAGGAGATTATGGAGCCACAGAGGAAAGAGACTGAAGTTCTATAGTGTGCCTGGGGAGAGTCACATAGAGAGAAAACTTTCTCTCAGGCTCTCACAGACAGCAAACTGGTCAAGAATTGGCCGCCGTGACTCATCCACATAGATGACACAGACAGAGGATCTACAGAATAAGGTACAGGACTACAAGATAAACCCTGAGGGCACTTCACTGACCTCATAAGAAACATAAAGTACATACGTTGGTATATAAGTCTTGCTTTATCTGGGTCTTAACCATGTAGCAGAAATGTATAAAAACGAAGTATACCTCGCGGGGTCATAATATTAAGCTGAGCTGTAAATGGCTATGGTCAAAGACTTCTTCAGATAACTCACTATTGTAGTGGACTACTGGACTGTGTTGGATTGTGTTGTTAAGTTCAAGCACCTAAGTTATTTGAATGACAATGGAGTGCCCATCTCTGACAGGTGTAGACAAAGGAAGGGGTATAGAAAGGAAAAATCATGATGTGTGTATAGATAGTACAGTTGGGATAGATAACGCTGTGCTTCTACATAATTCTCTGAGAGGCAAGATTTGCACTAATGTTGGTTGGACAGTGCATTATGTCATCTTTTAGTACTTTGTACAACCACTAGGAAAATAACAAGGTAGGAAGTATTAATTATTGAATCTTTGACATAATTCAGGTATATAAAATAAGATACGCAAACAGCTACACTCTCTTTACTGATAAGAGTCATATGCTATAATAATGTCTGTAAGTATAATATCATGTGTGCACCTTCTAGGATATCAAAACATTATGAAAACAGTTTGCAATGTATTAATTTATCAAATCCATCTTGTCAAGGTATCTTAAAACTGTCTCATTGATATTTGTACTTCAATAAAATAAATAAAATAAAAAATAGATGCATAAAAAGCTTTTGATAAAGTTCAACACTCATTCATGAAAAATTCTGATAAGATAAAAATAAACATCAAGAGAAATTAAGAACTTAGAATTTTCCTAGACCCAGCATGTTAAAGACCTCTCCGGTAAGACTGCAGTACTCTGAAAGAAAGATGAGATGAAAGAGCACACCAGAAAATAAAAAACTAACTTCTTTTCCAGGATAGGTAAAATCAGTATTATCAACATGTTCATACTTCCACAACTGTTATATCAATTTAATGCAATCCCAATATAAACAGTATTTCTAAAGGAACCATTAAAAACAATTCTAAAATTCATATGGAACCAAAGAAAATGAGAAAAGCAAAAGCAATACTAATCAACAAGAGCAAATCAGGAGGAAGGGAAGGCCAGATAGCTCAAGAGATTAAAACACCTGCTTAGACAAGTGCAGGGACTGGGGTTCGATCCCCAGTATGCTGTGCAGGTTCCACCTCCAAGATGCAATGAGATAGGCCATTGAGACTGGGTGTGGTGGCTCATGTCTGTAATCCTAGTGCTTGGGAGGTAGAAAACAGGTAGATCATTATGAATCTGATATGTGTAGTGAGACCCAGTAGTTCCTGTCCTAAAAAAAAAAAAAATAGATAAAAAAGAGGAGCAAAGTAGGAGGCATAGTCATCTTGAATTTTAATGTATACTACAAAGCAGCAGTCATTAAAAAAATACTTGCATGGTACTGGCACATAAAAAGACATGTGGATCAGTGGAACAGAATAGAGGATGCACAAACAACCCCGGGCACATTCAGCCACCTGATCTTTGACAAAGGAGTTGAAAATATACACTGAAGGAAACATAGTCTATTGAACAAACCATTCTGTGATAATGGCTTAAACATACACAGAAAAATGAAGTTAGACCCATATCCCTCACCATGTACTAAATTAGAATCTAAATGGATCAAAATTCTAAAGATTAAAAATAAAAACCTTTGGCTCAGTAGAATAAGCCCCTGCCTGGCAAGCAGAGGGACATGAGTTCAATCCCCTGTACTTAAAAAGACAACAAAACAAAAAATCCTTAGCCTTGTGGAATCTAAAATAAGCAAAGGTGTTTAAGTCATAGGCACAGGCAAAGAATTTCTAAACAGAACCTCAAATGCACAAGAAATGACAATAACATTAAGAATCAACAAATGGGACAGTGATTTTCGGTCTTGTGTGGTGTCCTATGGTCATGTAGAATGTAATTCTCTCTCTACTTTTACTTGGCACAAACTGTCTGTTTCTTTCCCTACTTTTAATAGAACTTCGCTGTCACTTGTGCTTGTCCTCACTGATTCTTTACTCAGGACATGAAGAACCTAGAAACCTCCTCCAGAAGGAGATCCCAAGACTGCCAATCTAGTAATATGTCTGGCTTACCTAACCAAAAACAGCAGGTTTATTAAAATGTACCAGCTAGTTCTCCAGCATGTGAAGCAGATTTTTGCATATTTTGTTTGTATTTTTACCCTTCCTGTGAGCACTTGGGTTTCTGCCCCCACCTCATGCTCTTTTCTTAGGGTAATAAAGCAGGTTTTAGAGTTTGGCCTTGGAGGCTCATCAATATTGATGCTGCCTTCCTGGCAAGTACATTGTCCTGAGTTCATTTCCCTGTACTGAAAAAAAAACCCAACCAAAGAAAAAATGCTTAACCTGGTAGGATTTAAAATAGGCAAATGTGTCTCAGCATGCCCTGGTGGAATCTAAAATAGGCTTGCCAGGGAGGCGCTTAACATAGGTGATTGGTAACATTCATCATTTGTGCTGGATGTAGCTTTGTATTTTATTCCAAGCACTTTTGGTGTGATTCTTTAATGACTGGATTTGGGTTCTTACTGAATCCATATAAGTGATGCAAATTTTGTTTACAAACACAGAGTGGTCATAAACAGTTCAGGAACCAAAGCTCAAGCTTTACCAGCACTTTGGAAAAGCACATCATTGTGTTTGTCTTGGTTCTCTTAGAAACTACTCTGCTGCATCACTTCAGTCGTTTCTCTTGGATTTCCAAAAGAAGCTCCTGGGCTATATTGGATACATGTTGGTGATACCATTTACAATTCTGTGGGTGTTTAGGGAAATATAAAGCACTCATATCTTGGAAATTTCTGTAACCCTTTTTATCCAAAGGATATTGGGCTGCGTGATAGCTCAGGGGTATAAGCATCTGCCTGGCAAGCACAAGGACCATGATTTGATTCATGACACTGCAGGCAGCCCTGAAACACCAGAGTGCACTCAGTGCTGGCCCTGAAACCAGCTATTGTGGTAATTAACTATAATCCCACTGCTGGGGATGCTGAGACAGGAATCACTGAGTCAGAACTGAGTAGCAAGACCCTGTATCAAATAAATTAAAAAAAACAAAACAACAAAGGATATATGAACCATGACTGCATTTCCTAGACGAACAAAACTCCTGAAGATCAAACTTTTTGCTAACTCTAGTGCCACACTTTACTATCATAACATCGCTTTCATTGGGTAATTTCTTTTTTTTTTTCCCAAGAAGTGTGTTTTATTTTTTATTTTTTTAATTTTTGTTTTATTGAAGTGCAAATATTATTGACACAGTTTTAAGATACCTTGACAAGATGGATTTGATAAATTAATACATTGCAAACTGTTTTCATAATGTTTTGGTATCCTAGAAGGTGCATACAGGATATTATACTTACAGACATTATTATAGCATATGACTCTTATCAGTAAAGAAAGAGAGTGTAGCAGTTTGGGTATCTTATTTTTTTTTTTTTTTAATTGTTTTTTGT